>JANHGL010011960.1:13220-25165 GCA_024611195.1 Ceyx melanurus | reverse complement strand
TGCTCTCTCACATAGAGAGCAACTCCACCACCTCATCTTGCCAGCCTATCCTTCCTAAAAAGGACATAGCCATCCATTACAGTGTTGTTTAGGCTGTCCCTTATTTTTCTGATCTGAGTATCCTGAATAGGTGTAGATGGATGTGGATGTGCCAGAATCCTGACAATATGCTACTGTAAATGTCATTTGCACCTGTCATTCTAATATCTGCCACTTACACATCTTAACCCTCCCATTCATAACTTTTTTTTTTTTCTGTTTTAAATTAGCTTTTTACAGAGCAACTCCAGGGAACACTAGGAATTCAGTTACAGCCATCACCAGGACTGAAGCCCAGCTGGATACAAAAAATGTGTATATTAAATAGCCTACCAGATTTTCGGTCTTTCCATCAGATTGTCTATTTTGCCACCAGTGTGGAAGTTTCCCTCAGTGTTGCACTTTGTGCAAATCTGAGTTTAACTGATGGCAGAGCACTGGTAAATGCTTTAACAATTATACTCAGCACTGTCAACTGTTCTTGTATCAAAACATAACAGCAGCAGTCACCTTCCAATTGCACAGCACAATGCATTACTGCCTTGCTGTTAGAGTAGCATTACAAAACACTTTCAAAGCCTGATTTAAAGACTTAACCTACATTTTCTTGACTAAAGCCATGAGTTCTCATTCTGTACTTGTTGGCCAACATGAAAAATCCTACCCACACCTGAACTACTTTAGCCATTTTTCCTTCCCTGATTAAAGATACCCCATTGTTTAATTTAGTTTTTTTGCAGGCCTCTTGATATTTTGGAAAGCAAACACAAATGTGCTCTATTTGGCATAGCTCTAAACCAGAGGAGACCAGTTCCTGCATTCCTGCCTACATACCTGGAGAAGAGGCATGCAGCCTTTGCCAAGTGCAGAACAAGACTGCCAAGCCAATTTTGCTTTCAGTTAACATTTACAGGAATTGCTGCAGGTCTCCCCTGGCCCTATGGTACCACACATATTTGTAAAAAAAGCATTCTCAGATGAAATGTCAGGTGACTGCAACCAAAGAACTCTGCCAGCTTACTCCTCTGCCATACTGGCATATCAACAAAAAATAGCTTTGACTGCCTCCATCTCAATAGCTAGCCCAAGACATCAGGATCATATCCAGATCATACTGAGCTCCTGATCCCTAATAATTCACCTCAGTCCAGGCCCACACTACTTGATGATTTTATTGCTTTGAACTAGCTGTCATCAGCTTACAAATTATCCCTGCCACCTCACATTTCTGATATGCTCAGAACAGAAAATGATCTCAAGTGTTTTGGAAAAGATGCCCAAATCCAGAGTCTATGGCCTGATTTAGACAGCTCATCAACACAGCTGTTAGCTCAACTAGGATGGGAAACTGAGTAACTCAGTAAAGAAGGGCTAAAAAAATTCAAACTGAAAATCCAATTTTTTCCTCTGATTTGGGACTCACACTACAGAAACGATGAAACGTCAACTCAAGGGGTATGAGGAGAAGTAAATATATTTAGAAAGCAGTCATATGCTGCAATTTCAAGTATTACAGAGCCCATAAGCTGCAGTCTTCAGAGCAGTAGCTGACAGTAGGTTTGGGGAAGAGAAGATCATAACTGTAACAAAATTATTAATAATTGCTCCTTAATTATTCATTGTGTAGGTATCTGATAAAGCATAAGACAAAGTCAGTCTTCACTATTACAATATTTTTTCCCAAACCTCTTACCTCTGCTTGACTGAGCTTTCTACTGCGTTTCATTCCAAGCAGGGCAATATCTCTAGGAAGATAGATTTCTCTTCTGACAGGCAAAAAGTGTGGTAGGACTGCTCCCCTAATTTCCTACAGGCAGGGGACACATATCAAGTATCACAAAGCAAGTAAGAGATTTTGCTTGCAGTGCACAAGCTCCAGATACCTCTGATTATGGGTTTCAGAGTGTGAGACAAAGAAACCAGGGCTTTCACACTGACTACAGAGGCTTCAGCCACAATCTCTTCACCTCAGCTATGGCAACCAGAGTTCAACTCAGAACTGCTATTTATGGACGGTGTCTCTCCTATAAGTTTTGTAAGAAAAAAGACATGCAATCCCATAACAGACAGCTCTCTTAGGGTTTGCTCTTTGTAATAGGAATTCTTTAGAAATTGAAATGTTTTAGCTTCCTCCAATGCCTTAGAATTTTAACTTGATATATCAAAATATTCTTCTGATTAGTATCTCACAGGGAAAAATTAACTACAGTCAGAAGACCCAAACTCCAGGCTAGGCCACTCCAACCAACATTTCACAACCAGCTGACCATTTTGGTAGCATCTTCAGTTGGGTACTGTTGTATTTCATCTTAATTTTAAGTCCTTGCTGGGATCTGACCTTGAGTTCCCCATCAGAATTTAGGGCTGCACATCCTCTGCAGCTGGAAGTAACAGTGGCCAGAATTAGCCATCCCAGGAAGTAGATGGTTTGGAGCACATCAGACTAACACTCAGTTTGTCCAAGCTGTTGGATGCCAGCAGTCTCCAGCTTCATTGTTTTCTTGTAGGCTCTTTTTTTTTTTTTTTTTTTTTTTGCCAGCTCTTAGAGCAATCTAAAAATAAGAGAATTGCAAAGTATGACAGTATAAAGGTAAATTATTTCCTGTAAAGGGTAATTTCCATACAGAATAAGTTCCTGAAGGAGGACATTAAGCAAAGAATGCAACTATGTTTGGGAGATAAGTAGGCAATTTTCTAAAGATTGAGATGGTAGGCACAAAGAGAGATTAAAATAAAGCAAAGGAAAAGGACACACTCATCACTCAATAGCCACTTTTCATGAGTGTTACACACTTCTAAGAAATGCAGACAGTAACAATAAATGTAGCAGTGTTTCACCAGGAAAAAACAGGCTCTCTCACGGATTAGGGGCAAACCTGTTAAAGATTAACAACAGGGCTTCTGAAGAAAACCATGTACCCTGTACTAAAAGATGAGAGGAAACAAAACCCACAACAATAAAAGCACCAGCACACGCTGATTGGGTGCAGTGTGGCCCAACATGTGCTGAAGTGCTCTCTTCATCAGGCACTTGGCAAACTGGAGATGAGAAGCAAACCCAGGGCAGCTCCTGCCTGATGACACCAGCACCACAGCATCTCTCAGCCCTGTTACCTTCAGACAACTCTGTCCCAGGAGAGAACAGCTACACAAATACTATCAATAAAGCAGTCGGCTTACCAGCTACCCAAGCCTTGTTCCTAGTCAAGAACAAGAAGCTCCTCTTTTGTTTCAGCAGACTATGCAGTTGACAACTGGAAATACTGCATGACTGTCCAATAGCAGCAAGGGCTGGCTGCCCCTTCAGAGAAAGTGATTTGGGAGCCAGGGGTGACATCAGTATAGGCAAAACCCTCACCAACAGAGTAGTTAGTGTCCCTCAGAGATTAAGCCCAGTGTCTAAATGTCTATCTATCAACAGTCCTGGACATAGCAAGCAATTAACCAGGTATAAGATCTATCTCAAGAGTCCAGTTAGGAGAAAACAGAGCCAGAGATGGCTGCAGCATGGGCTCAACAGCCACCTGAAAGACAGGAGCAGAGAGAACTGCAACTCAGCACACCTACGCCATAGCTGGGGTAGGAGGAAGACCCACAGCTGAGGTTCCAGGGGTGAAGGTGGCCCCAGGGGAGGCTACTGGGGCCAATCAAGGACTGGTAGTTCCCCCAGGACTGCTGCCTCTTCCCAAGTGAGGTGTCCTCTCACACCCTACACAACACCAGAAACACTAAAACTTGGGTCCTCGTCGAGGTGCCCTGGAAGCTAGTCAGGGCAGTCAAGGCCTAATAGTGCAGACACAGCCCTGACAGTTACTGTTGGTACACAATCCGTAAGAGAAAGGAAAAAAAAAAAAAAAGCCAGCAAGACATTTGCTGGACAGAGTAGAGGCTGGTGGATCAGATCATTCTTGGGATTCACCAAGCTAACACGGTGATTGGAAAGATATTGCCAGTGGAGGAGGCACCATGCAGAATCTCCAGCCTGGGTTGTGCTCCAGGACTGAACAGATGAAAGAGCTTAATCCTAGCAGCTGAGTTCCAGTGTGAGATCCAGGTATGGTAACACTAAGAAAACTCTGGCAAAATGCAGAATCCAGATTCTGCAAGGCAATGTTCTTGCCAGAATGAGCTTTCCACTTCAAGTTGAAGCATCCTTCCCATCTCTGCTTGAGAAAACAAGGACTCATCTGTAGCAGAACTTCACACACCATGGCACAGCAATGGGGAAGCACAGATGTAAAAAGCTGACTGGATCTTTGGGGTACCAGTCATATCTCTCCAACAGCACAGTGGTCTGCAAGAGCTGCAACATCCTCTTCATCTTTGAAGCAAGTATGAAGGGACATATAACTTGGCTGGAGTTTGAAAGTACCTGTTGTCCATTTGAAAGATTTCTTCAAACCTGACTAGTTGGTTGGTCATAACTCCAGCACCTTAAGGTTCCCTGTTGGGACTGAAAAGAAACTTTGGATTTCAAACTGCTCTCCTGAACTCATGAAAGACATCTGTCATTAGCTACAGTAGATGTAACACTCACAAAGATATTTCTGAAGCCAGAACATTTATTGCTGAAGAAGCACCAACAGTTAATAGGAGTCTTCATCTTACAGTAAGTGAACAATGTTCAGGATCTGACATGCTGTGGAAGAGAAAGTTTCCTTCCCTTGCAGAGGTGGAGAAAAGATTACATTTGTGTTCAACTCCAAGGGTGAAAGTCCCCCAATACACTTGTGGTCCTCAGTCTCGCATGGTATATTTTTGTGGTGGAATTGCTAATCAGGTGATAAAAGTCTTGTTCATGTATTAAACATAGGTATTTGGTACGGAGGAACCTAACTACAGAGATCTGCATCTGTTAAGTATGTATGCAATCGATCCTGTTTACAGACTGCTATGTATCTGACATTATTAATAAATCATGCTATATTTTTTCCCCTTAATTGCACTGACTACATTAATAGAATTAGTAGAAGAGCCTAACAAAACAGAAAGAACAGATTCTTTTAAAAACAAAATCAGCAGCCCAAGGTACTGTGGCATATTGCTGAGAGAAAGCAGATGGTCACAGGTGGCTCTGAGCCTCCAAAGGTAATGACTGTCTATATGCTATGCTATAGGCCTTGGTTGTACTTTGATGAAGTACTCTGTCTACAAGTTGGCACAACACATTTATTTTCAGAGCAATTAAAAGCTACAGTAGATCAGAAAACACTATTTTTATGAAAATCCACATCAAGACAATAATTTACAGTCTGATCTTATGAGCATAAGGATTTTATCCTTTGGGCTAATATCTTGTTATTTTTAATCTCATTCAGACTTAAGTTTTTATACCTCTGTTAAGGAAAAAAAATAACTACCCCTATTCAGTTACATGGAACAAACTGCATATTGCATAGACAGGTGCTGTGAAGGTGTTATAATCTATTATCAAAGGTGTTACTATCTGACTTTGATGATAACAGATGGTCCCGTGAGCTGCGTGCTTATGCAGCTACCAATTTTTAGTGAGCCACTGCAGCACAGTGAAGGATTCATTAATTGGTATCAAGGATAAGATGAAGTTAAGCCTCATATGAAGGCACAAAGATATACAGAGTTAACTGCATTCCAGAGAGAGATATTTTCTGAAAATTAAAATATCATGTCTATAAAGCTTACTGGTCAACAATTAAATTCTTCACTTAGGAAAAAATTCCACTTAAATATTTATCTGTGTGATTTGTCAAACACTGACTCATTTTCTATGAATTTAGACATTTTTCTAGAACTCAGGGAAATGGTACTTCAGTCTCCCCATAGATAATCTTGTCATTTTTGTGCAGCAGAACAATTTTTGGTAGTGCTGCAATACCTCATCCATACTTACCATTATAATATAAAAAAAAGTATTCATGCTTGCAGGTTTATAGTTTATATCTTCTTAACAGACTATTTCCTCTAGGATCCCTTTATTGCAGGAGATGAAAGGGCTTTCCTTGTGCCCCTTGAAAAATTATATCATAACACACACAAAAAAAAAACAAACAACCCAAGTGTTTAGCACCCACAAATAATGCAACCCCAGGGCACTCTATTTTACAAGATCTCCCAAAAGATACTTCTTTCCAGTACCTCCTGGGTACTATACATTAGTGTTAAACAACTCATCTACTTTTGAAATAATTATTCTGTTTAAGACTGGACCACAGTTCTTAAAGAGATTTGGCAGCTTCTTGCCTTCCTCCCTGGACAGCTACTTCCCTTCTACCTCCCTTGGCACTGGAATAGGCTGCCCAGGGAGGTGGTAGGGTCACCATCCCTGGAGATGTTTAAAGAACGAATAGACGCGGCGCTTGAAGATATGGCGTAGTGGTTAGAGAAATGCTAGGACAAAGGTTGGACTTGATGACCCTGGAGGTCCTTTCCAACCATATTGATTCTGTAATTCTGTGATTCTTCTCTCTTTTTCCACATCTGCCACCCTATGTATTTGTCATGCTCACTAAAACCCTTAGGATAAATTATCATTGTAGCTATCTGTTCTAAACTGCACTGACAGGAAGCAGAGATGTAAACAAGAGCATGTTCCCCACTGTAACAGGAAAAAATAGCCAAGCTCTTACTAGACAACAGAAATAGCTACTAGGGCAAAATCTGAATTAATATCTTTAAGCTCAGGCTCCACCTCCTCTAAACCAGAAATATTTAAACAACCATTTAGAGAAAGACCATGCAAATATTACATACAATTAAGATTAAATTTGTCCATAATTGGAAAAAGTAACTTGGTTATAGTTGGAAGAGCCTAAAGAGAAGCAACTGAGGCAAGTAATTCTGCTACATCTTTATCCAGTCCCTCTGGCAAATAGGTTTAAAAAAAATATATTTCTAACTATAGTCTCCAACAAAGCATTAAGCTTTTCTATATTGTACATCTCTAATAATAAAAAAAAAAAAGTGCTCTTCTGTGATTATTAATTTTTTCAGAAGTCAGCTTGCTCCTGCATCTCAGGGACACGTGGTGTTAACAACAGACTGGGCTTCTGGAGCTGGGGCATCTCCTTTCAGACTGCTTGTCCTTTTCCCTTTTCATCATCACAGACATAGAACAGAGGTAAACCGCTGTTCAGCAGCAAGGTCTCCCTCTCTTCCCTGCCCTCTACTCCTTTCCCACAGAGCCCTGAATTACACTTCCCCATGCATACAAATTCCTGCCCTTAGCTTGTTTCAGCCCTGGTCCATCTCCCACTGGGAAAAAGGTTGCTGCTTTTCATCATAAATTCTCATCAATCCTTGTAGTCAAGGCTCACACACCACAGCATTTAACTGGCAGAAAAAAAAACAACCTCTCCCCCTAGTCTACATTCCAAGTGTGCCTCTGCTTCCCCCAGCCTGTCCCAAGGGGCACATGTTGCTTATTTTACATTTCAGAACACCCTAGTTTTACTGCAGTCACCTACTGACCAGGTCCAGAGAGTGTCAATGAGCATTACCTGCACCCTGCACAGCTTGGAAGCGGCACCACAGAAGTTGGAAGCCTGGAATATTACTGTTGCTCAGTAAAATACTGGTGTTGCTCAGTAAACTACTGGTATTAATGCCATTTTTCATGCAGAGCACTCATATATTTCCAGGTCTGCTCACACAGAGCAGGAGACAGGTAGATATTACCTCTCCTAAGCATTTTAGTGTATAGGACACAAAGAACTCTAAGCATTTTGGGCCACAAGATATCCCTTCCCACAGCCTCTGAAACCAGTTTGGGCTGTGGCAGTAAGCAGGGGCAAGTGTATTTTTCTTGTGCTATTACTAGGTATCTTTGTTTTTCTCTGCTGCTCCTGTGAATACTCCTAGTATTCCTCAGTGTCAGTCATGCACTTGTTGGTTCCTGTTCTGCAAAGTCCTCATGTACCATGTGAAGAAACAGGTAAAGTTTTCCCATTGCTTGCCTTTCACAAGGACATAAAACTTATGAACAGACTGGCCCTAGGTTGAAGCTTCTACATTCTTTATTTTACTTGAGGAGTATTCATTCCTACTGGAGCTTCAGTAGGATCACTTATGGGAGACACTGCTCCTCAGGTCCATGCACTGAGGAATTGCAAGCCTGAAATTTCCCTTTTACATCGGGAGGCAAACTCAGAGCACCTGGAAAGAACATTCAGTGCTCAAAAAATACAGTTGGCAAAGTCAAGAGTCAGCAGTATTACTAACAATTTCTTTTACTTAGTATTCATTCCAGTTCTGTGGAAACAGATAAAATAACTATTTATTGTTTTACATTCTCTAAGCATGGAACTGCAACTACCTTTAAAAACAACTTGAAAATCTGCCTAATGCTACTAAAAAGTCCATTAAGTGTCTGCTTTAATTAATTCTGTAGCTTCTTATATAATTAACACTCTACCCTAACTGTACTTTTTTTTTTTTTTTTAACACTTGTATCCAAATATGTTTATTTCTTCAGTACTAATAAAGGAATTGAACAAATGGGTAGATTTCAAGATGTGCTGGAAACTATGTACCCACTATAGTAAAAACAAACAAACAAACAAATAAATACATTGCTTCTCCAATGTGTGTTGTTCAATACCATCAACTTCTCAACAGAAGCACATATTACTTCAGAAGCAGTAGCATGTATTTCACAGAACTGCCAAAAAAACACTTGTTCCATGAAGAAAATTCAGTAAGGCAGGGTAGGTCCATCTTCCCCACTGCTCTTATTCCTTTAGCACTTCATCTGTGAAGCTGAGATTGGAGACCCTAACTCAGCACAACACTTTGTCCTACATCAAAGTTTCACTAGAATCAAAATACTTCATGCAATCAGGGTCCCTGTGGTTAGTTATTTCTGCACCACTGAAAGGAAAGCTGAACAAAATATTCTTTTTCAGATTCAGGCAAATATTTGAAGATAATTCAACAGATAATGCAGCCATGCAGAGCAAGATCTTACATTAAAAGCATTATCACTAGCCTGAAATCAAACTGACAAACTTATCATCAGACTTCAGCTGATCTTCAGACCATAAAGAAATACTTCTTCATTCAATTCATGTACAGCAATAGAAAACTAATAGCCCAGAAATTTCACTTAGTTTGGTGGAAAATGCAACTGAGTTCAAACAGTGACACAAGGGTGTCTTCATTGCATTTGACTGAAGCTCAATAAACTTGTGTAGATTCAACTGTAAAAGGCAGGGACGCTGTTACCAATTCCAGCAAGGCAGAGCACTCAGTGGAATGAAAGGCAGCTGCCAGCTTTCAACTACACAGGTCTACACCATTACAAACAATGAATGGATACAAAATTATCGATTTCTGCTTCTCAGACTAGATTCTATGAACTTGATAGATGTTAAGAATTACACTTAGCAGAAAGAATGAAATTTCTCTTCTCCCCCCACTGCTCCCATCCAGATTATAACAGATGAAATTAAATGAATACTGAGATAAAGCTTAAAATTTGGGGGGCCCTCAGAAGCAATTTTCCATTTAAACATATGAAAATTGTGTGATATGATCCAACATATTTCAATAAGCTGAACAGGAGAGGCAGCTGGTATAAAATAATTTGCTTGGGGTTGAAATCTGTCCCTATCCTTCAGCAGTCCTGTTCCTCTCCACACCCATGTACACTTTCTTAGCCCTGTACAGAGTTGCTTTACATAACAGGGTATCGTCCATCAGAAAAAAAGATTAAAGCCACAGTAAATTAAAAATAATTTGCATATGCCAGGCTCATATATATCTCATTCCCAAATATTCATTCGTTTCCATGTGAAGGAATGTAAAACTAAAATTCAAACAAACAATTTCTTGCTGGTTGAATAGTCAAAATCTGTTCTTGATCACTTGTGAAGATGTTGTGAATGAGAAGTGGTTTTCCTTTATTTTAAGCAGAAGACATTCCTGTTACTATTCCAAAGGAGAGACAGAGCTGAAATCTATGTAAATACGCAACTAATTTGGGCTTTTAGTATTTAGTCCATCTATTAACTAAGTACTGTAGTACTTAGTAAGTACTCAAACTAACTCAAGATTTCAAGTAGGAGTATCAAAGATATAACACTTTGCTTCCTATTATTCCTCAGAGCCTCAATTATGCACCCAAAGACATCAAGAAGAGGACTTACAGGAAGGTGTAAAATGTATTGTGGGAAAAAGCAAAGCCAAACCAATAAATTAGAGATAAACCAAGATGCCTTCCTGGGTATCAGCAAGGGCATTTTAGTTATTTTCAGCAAGCTCCATATCTCCTGCATGAAAGACACAGTGCTGCAAGCAATTAAAGACCAGTGTAAGTGTATTTACACCAGGAAGGAGGGAAGAATGACAATTCAAAGGAATAATGTCCAGACATTTAACAATTATCAGTCAGTGGGGCAAAAGATACTGTAAGCTGTGGAGAACATTGTATCTGTGATTAATTTTCACTCTGCTAAAAGTAATGCTGGGACAATAAATTTCATTTTATATCCAAGGCAGTAAATACCCTTATAAATTAATGTAATTTCAAACATAAGTAAGCAACTGACACACAGTGATATGTACCATCATCTGAGCATAAATTCATAACAGCATTTAACCAGCCATTTGCTATAGGATATTTGCCTGTTGGATTGTCTTTAATCAGTACTAAAAGAATTAAAAAGAAACATATTTTGAAATAGAAAATTAGTTGTGCCAATTAAAGTGGTTCTCTCTCACGACAGATTTTGACTGCAGTCACATCTGATGTGCCTAAGGGTCCATTCCAATTTTCTTTCCTGTCAGTGGGAGACTTTGCTTCAAGGATACTGGATCAGACCGGATATTTGATTTTATTATTCACACACACACACCCCACTTTGAAAGCTCAGCACATGGTTGAACTAGGCCCCATTGTAGATGGCACTAGACATTACCTTCCTTCTATCCTTCACTTTTGGGGTTTTGCAATGAAAATAAAAAGTTAATACATGTTTTATCTCACCAGCATTAGATTTATTTTTCATTAAAACAAGCAAATAACAACAACAAAACCTCAAAACCAAACAAAAACCCTACCTGAGATTAAAGATTTTCAGGTCTTGTTCTAGAGTATTTTCAGACTTGTTAAAAACATTGTGGAAAAGCCGACAGATGTATGTCAGGGGGAATCAGGTTTTTCTTAAAACTTTTTTAATTTCCCTGCTGCGGTGGGTGGAGGGGTGTGTCACGGCGGTGCTCCACGGTGTGCGCACAGGCAGGGTGGGATGGAGCTGGGAGGGGCCTGAGTGTTGCCTGGCGCAGCCCTGGGGGGAGGGGGTGCTCTTGCGCACTGCGGGTGTGGACAGGTAGGGTGAAGGAGGGGGTTTGGTGGCTTTTTTTCCCAAAGGCAGCACCAGAGAGCCATCAAATGGTGTCCCAGCCTTGTCCTCCATCTTTCTTCCTGGAGTTCATCAGAGGGAAAGAGAGAGAGAGAGGGGACAACCCCTGCAATGGGTGGTGCCTCCATCCAACTCTTCTTACCATTCCCCAGTGTTTTTCATTACCCCGGAGCGCCAAACATGTGCACCCTTGTGTCAACTCACCACAGTGATTCAGAGCACCAATCGGCTGAGTGGGTCTGTCTGACTCTTTCCTAAACCCCATTTTCTCGTGCCCTGTGGGGGGGCCAGGTCCACCCCTCAGTGCCAGTGGCCACCGCCTCTTTTCCCCTCCTGATCTGCCTGGCCACTCTTGTGAGCCAGCCTGTTGCCATCTTCCATCTCCTGATGGCTCCTGGCCCCCACAAGCAGGGAAGGAAAAAAAAAAGTTGTTTTTTTTTTAAAAAGGGAATCACTACCCCTTGACATCTTCCACCCCTAAAACTTTTCCTTTTTTTTTTTTTTTCCCACCACCCCCCTAGGCTAAAATAAAACTTTATTTATATAACAATTAAATAAAAAAAATTTTAT
>JANHGL010011959.1:0-21720 GCA_024611195.1 Ceyx melanurus | reverse complement strand
GGGGGGGGGGGGGGGGGGGGGGGGGGGGGGGGGGGGGGGGGGGGGGGGGGGGGGGGGGCGGGGGGTTGGGGGGGAGGGAGGCAAGAGGGGTGGGGGGACAGGGACGGGGTGTCCGAGGCAGCAGGAATGGGGGATGTGAGGGGCAGGGATACGGGGTGTGGGGTGTTGAACATGGGGGGACAGAAGGTGGTGGCTGGGCTATGGGGTAGGGGATGATGAGCAGGGAATGGGGGATGAGGCTGGGGACAGAGGTCTGTGTGTGTAGGTCTGAGGTGAGGTGCATGGGGCTTGCTGAGGGCGTGGGGTGGAAGGGGCAGGGTCTGGGTGGCAGGAGGGACTTTGAGGGGCAGTGATCTGGAGGGGCCTGGGAGGGCAGGGACACATTGGTGACTTCAGGGTTCAGGTTCTCATTTGTGCTTGGGAAATGGGGGAGACAGAGGGATGTGGCCCAAAAGGAGGGGAGGCTGGGGGGGGGACAGTCTACCTTCCTTTGGTCCCAAGGGTGGGGGAAATGGATGGTGGTTTTAGAGTACTGGTGAGGGGCCCTACCGGGGTCTGAGGCTGCAAGGAGGAGAAGCAAGTGGGTCAGGGTGATGCATCAGGTGAGGGTCTGCTTGAAGACTCCTTTTCTAGTCCCTCATATCTCCATGTTCTGCTTTCCTGAGGTCCCAGTTAGAAGGTGTTTAGTGTTTGTGCCGTGCTTTGTCCGCCTCTGAAGCAGGGCCCTGCTGCCTGTATGAGACAGTGGCTCTAAAGCACCTGAGAGCTCTGCACCAGGTTGTTTGTCCCACACTGTGAGCTCTAGGGAGCAGGGAAGGTGGCACCTGCATGTGGGCTGGGTGGGGTGCAGCTCTAATTAGCTTTAAAAGTGCTTGTAAAAAAGCCCTAGGTGGCAGGTAAAGGAGCATGCAGGAGCAGGTGGCAGGACTTTGAAGCAAGAGACCTAATTTTCTTCCACCTCCTGCTTCCCTGCTTTGTTTTGTTCCACCAACCTGTTGCATTTTTTCCTTCCTTGTTGGCTGGCTCTGAGCTCTGTTATTAGAACCACTGAGGATCCTGCTGTTACACTGAACTGTTCCTCCCCAGATGAGGTTTGACCTCCCTTTTCTCATGTGGTCAAAAGGCCTTGCAGTGTCTCCAGAAGATTGTGTACACTGACTCCACCTCCAGCAGGGTTTAACAGCCCTGGTTGTTTATCATCAGAGCCTCCAACCTATTTACTGAAGCCAGTGAATTAAGGCTCAAAACTTATTTACAAGGCAGGTGTGTTTTAGTGACCCTGGATGGAAAAATCAAGGTGCAGAGAGGAAAGGTGTCTGAAGATGCAGCTCTTCAGTGGTGCTCCATGGGAGCAGGCTCAGGGTGTGATCTGGGTGTGATTCATGCCCTCGGTGACTATTACTGAGTTGGGGATGGGCTTTGTTGCTGGTGGAGATGAAGAAAGGCTGCTCCTGATGTGCCAGTGCAGTTGTCATGATGTTGTTATTGTTCCTCACCAGGAAGGTTAAAAAAAAAACTTGTGTCTGGGGTGTTTAGAAAAAGCACCTCTTGGTTTGGGATCAGAAACCTGCTGGAGCTTTCACCTCCTGCTGTGAAAGTGAAGTTAGCTCTTGGGGCAAGGGATTTGCTTTCTGGTTTCAGCCTCTTCTGGTGCCTTGTCAGACACAGGGGGTGCAGGAGGGTGTGGGGTTCACTCTGCCCTGGTCTGGGGTGCCAGGATCATCGAGGTGCTCGGCATGGCAGAGCCAGCCCCTGGTGGAGGCAGGAACTTGACCTGGAGCTTTTCCCTTGCACTGGGAGGAGCAACTGAGCCTGGGTAATGTCAGGGAGGGTACATGGGTTCAAGTAGCATCATGTTCACAACATCTTTGTTTAATATGTTAGTCCAGTTAGTCTGCATGACTGTAGCTAAAAATAGAACATATTTTCTCCAAGTCCTCCAGTTCAAAGCCTCATAGGCCATATTTTTTTTTTCCAGCACTGGTCTCTTACTGCTCGCCTGAGCCTCAAATTCCTACTAAGGCTCTTTGCACGGTTATCAGGCAAACCACCACAAGTGAATGAACTCTGTTGAATCCTTAAGCTTCTGCCACCCAAGTGGGGAGTTCATTAAAGTTGCAGTAACTTTCTGGCAGCCTCTGGGGAGGTGGGTGAAGTGAGCTGAGGAAACAGCCACCGTGTCCTGGCATCAGCTTCAGCTGTCATACAAGCCCAGCCTGTGTCTGAGGGTGAGGTGAGGCAGACACCCCAGCACTCGGAGCCTGGCGGGGGGGGGTCAGGACTGTCTCCGTTGGGACCCTGGAGGGGGTTTGTCCCGCGGCCGGTGGAGGGCAGAGGGAGCGTGTGTCTCGATTCCAGAGCGTTGCTGGATCCAGCCCAGTGCTCCCAGCAGCATAAATATCCGGCGCAGCCGTGCTGAGCCGTGCTCTGCTCTCTTGCAGACTGCTTCAGGTTTCAGCTCTTCCCGCTGACATGGTGACCGGGCGGCGGCTTTCGGCGGCGGGCAGACGGGGACGGCAGCTCTGCAGAGGTGGGTGACCCGGCACCGGACCCCGCGGGTGCTTCTGACCGCCCGGGAAGTCTCCTTTTTGGCCACGAGCTGAAACTTCCTGACATGGCTTTGAAATGTAAACTCTGTGCCTCGTTCCCGGTCGCTCTCTGAACCCGATCTTTCTGGATTGCGTTTAGGAGTATGCTGTGAGTAATCCTGTTCTCAGCCGACTGATACTGCTAGCATAGCAACTTCACATTTGAGTATTTCACTGGCTTTTTACAACTCAAACGGGCTCTTGTGGATCAGGGAGAGCAGAGATCAGCAGCTGTACTGGGGTAGGTTCTCACCTGGTCTGGCAGACCCAGGTACTGCCTGTCGCTGCCCAATGGCCTCGCTCAGAGCCAAGCTGGGACCAGGGCTGTGGGAGGTGGTCAGCACTGCCCTGTCCACAGACCCCTGGAGCAACGCCCAAAACCCTCTCTGTGGCCACCCTGCACCCAGCTGCTGGCTGTAGCTTCCCTACACCCAGCTACTGGCTGTAGCTTCCCTGCACCCAGCTGCTGGCTGTAGCTTCCCACCAGTGCTGTGGGTGTCTGGGATTGGGTTTGTTGTTTGCTGCAACGTGTCTGAGGTGCTCAGCTGGGCAGAGGTGAGGTTTTCGTGTCAGGTTTGTGCAGTGTTGTGTTGTCCCAGCTCCAGCTCTCCAGACACAGACTTCCCAGGATCTTCACAGCGTGTGGGGAGGGTTTTGTAATGAGCCACACGAGGCTTTGCTGATCAGAGCAGCATTGTTGTGCAGAATGGCTGCTGATGTTAATGGCTCTCTCTGGCCTGTTGCCTCTTGACAAATAGATTATTTTTTTAAACTTTTTTTTTTGTCCAGTACATCTTGTTGCCTTTTGGGGAATATTTTTGTCTGCGGCTATTGAATTATGAACTGGAAATCTGCAAATGTTGTTAGAGGCTGAGGAATTAGCACAATGAGAGACCCTCAGGCTCCTTTGGGCAGCGGGACCTGACATGTGGATGATGTTTTAATTGGGTGAGATGATGTTGCAGTGCTAGGGATGATGCCTGGAGAGGCTGTGAGCTGCCAGAGCCCAGCCTGACTTGCCCTGGTACAACATCTGGGGGATGCTGCTTGGATTTGGTGGCTTGTAGTGGCTCCCATGCTCTGCAGCAGGAACTGCTCATGCTGGTGCCCAGGGCTTTGTCGGGCTGCGTCGCTGCTTCTACATCAGGCCCTGTGGAGCAAGCTCTGCTCCTCTAGAAGTGTCACCATTCAGAGGCACCCTGCTTGTCACCACTGCGGCTGTTCCAGAGACTCAGGAAAGTCTAAAGAAGCAGAAGTGATTTCCACAGTGAGGACCAGCAAGATTATGCTGTAGAACTATTTGGTTTTTTTATTATTTTACACTCTGAAATGCGCTTGCATTGGCAGAACACCTAGGAAGTTACTTTCCCAAAGCAGGGTTTACACTGGAACCAGTGATACCAACGTGAAGCCTTTTGGTCACGGAGATGGTGAAACCCCAAATAAATGTTCTGGGGTGACATTCACCTGAGCCCTGCTTGGTTGCAAGAAAGGTTCAGAGCAGAACTAACTCGAGCTATTTTAGTTTCAGGATGACTTCTTGAAATGCTGTCATCATAGCGTCTGGAAAATGTCTGTGTCCTCCAGGAGCTTGTGAACCTCTGAGATCATTTGGGTCAGGTCTTTCAAACTGGCTTGGAAAAGGGCTTGTGTGTGTGTGTGTGTGTGTTGGGGCTCTTCCCTGGCGATCCCTGTGGACAGGCCCTGCTTCAAAATGTGGGTTTTGTGGAGCCTGTGGCTTGCAGGGAAATTCTGACTGGGAAGGAGGTGGCTGGATGAAAGCACGAGCCAGAAACATGTACATTTCTCATGGTGCTGGGTCAAACCTGAACACAGCTCTGAGGCTTGTGGGTAGCAACAGCCACATAATGTCCGTGCTCACCAGAAGCATTGCCCTCACGGTGCATTTTCTGGTCTGGGAACTGGAATTCTGAATGGTAAAAACCAGAATGTGCCCGTTTGACACTATGAGATGTGGGATGGAGACAGGGAACAGCTCTGGTGGCTGAAAAGGGCAGATGAGCTTTCCTAGCTGAGCTGATAAAGTTGACTCTGAACCATCCTCCTGCCTCGTTAGGAAAGGCTTTGCCAGGCCAAAGACAGGACAGGCGAGATGGCTTCAAAACAAGCAGGTTTTTGTGCAGTCACCTCAGTGATGGGAACCAAAGCTCAAATCTCCCTCCTGCCTGACTTTTTACAAACCTTTTTTAATGCACTTTTGATATCCTCTTAATGCAAATCTGGAATATTTCTGAAAAGGCCTGATTCTGATTTTCACCTTTGCATGGATTACATGGATTTTGCCAGAGAGCTGTTAACCCACAGGGGCTGATGATCTGAGACCCACATCTCTGAAAAAAGCCCAGGGGTAGGTGTTAGGCTGTGGGACACAGGGATCTCTGGAAAAGGGTTGTTGGTGAATGGAAGCTTGGGGCTGGAGCTGGCAGAGCCCACTGAGCTCCCAGCTGCTCTTTGCACGGGCAAGTGGTAGCCCTTGGCTCACTGTGTCGCCCAGCTGCTCTCTTTGTACCCCCAGGCCAGTGCCAAGGACATGAAGATGTTCTGGAAGGTGCTAATGCATTGCTCGAGCGTTTTGTTTTCTAGGAGGTGAGGCAGAAATCCAAAAGCTCAGAGCACACTGTGATCCCCTGACGGGCACAGGAGCCCTGGCAGGGCCGTGCTGCCCGCTCTGCTGCCGAAAGCACAGGGAAACCTCTGCTGCTCTGCCTGGCGAGGCTGTGGCAACGTGGCCAAAAATAGTAAGGAAACCTCATTCTCCTCTCGTTCCCTAAGAGAGCATTGAATTGGTTGGCACAATGAAGTTATCCTGGTGTTCTGCAGAGTTCTCCCTGGGCATGAGAGCTCCAGTCCCACTTCTGTGCCGCTCGGCAGCCGGCAGGAGAGGCAGCGAACGCAGGGCTTTGTTGTGCTCGTCCTGTGGGTGCCTTCCCAGGCCCCGTGGGGTCATCTGCCCGTGTGCCTGGGCAGAGCCACTGGCTGCCAGCTGCCTCCCAGGGCAGGAGTGCTGTTCCGGGGTCTGTGCTCAGCACAACAAAACTGGCAGGCTGATGCAGTTTTGGGGGTTTTAGTTTGTCTTCCCTCCCACCCCCAGTTAGCCCATGGGATTGAAACACCAGTTGCTGCAAAGAGGCCAGAGCTTGGAACTGGTTTTGTGGGTGTTTTCTGGGAGCACTGTCAGCCTAGCAATAGAACTTCCCAGCCTGCTTGGTGTTGGGCTCCAGTGGGCAGGCTGTACGTGTGTGCACAGAGTGATGCCTTGGCCTGCTGCTGCTTTTCTGGGGAGCCGGTGGCCCCATCCAAAGCAGGGGTGACACTTGCCAATGTCCCCGTGACACTGAGATTCGGGCAAAGCAAAGATGGGTTGTGGTGTGCTCAGCATTACCCAGCACAGCCAATGCAGAGACAGATCATCCTGCTCTCTGCTGGTTTCCATTTGAGTGTTGCTTAGTCTGCAGTGCCCTGTGCCTGCTGGTTGCCTTGAAGTGTTGTTCTGCCCGGGAGCTCCTCCCTCGTCAGCCTTGTTCTATAATTACTGATGTTCCTGAAACCAGATCTTTCCACGTGTCCTGCTGGGGTTTGGGAGGACAAGAGGTCCCAAAGCCAACTGAGTACCCTGGAGTAAAGCATGAGAGGGCTTCAGGAGATTCAGAAAACATCAGCTTACAGTGGTTCTGTGTGTGCTCTGGGCTGCCAACCTCTTCACCTTGGGATTGTAAAAGAAAGGGGAATATACCCCAGATGGCTTCTCAGGCACTTCCAGAGAGGAAGCAGGAGTGTGAAAGCTGGTGCTTGTGGAGCAGCAGCAGGAGCTGCTGGGGGAGCACAAACAGGAGATGCTGGGCTGGGCAGCAGGTCCCTGCCAGGAGACAGGAACAGTCCCTGGGTTCAGAGCCTCCTGCAGACACTTCACCATCCTGGCAGCCCCATGTGAGCTGGTCCGTGCCTCTCCCAGCGTGTGCCCCAAGCATTGCCATGGCTTCACCACCACCTCTGCCGAGCCCTGGGGGTGATGGGGATGGACAGTCCTCTCTCTGTACCAGACTTAATGATCTCCTCAAATAGCACCACTGCTACTCTGTTTCCAGCTCTGAGAAGCACCAGTGGTGTCACCTTTCTGTTACCTGCTTGTTTCTTGGCTGTGGTCCCTGTTCTTCCCTGTCAGACCCACGTGCCTCTCCTGGCCCAGGCTGTTCTGGGCTGTCCTGAGCTGACAGCAAGTCACAGATACTGGTCAGTGATGGCCAGGACGAGACGTGCCAGTGTATTTGCTGAAAGTAATCCTGGAAACACTTCATATAGGACTGTAGAATGGGAGAAGGTGGTCACAAGCAGTGTGGTGTGTGCTGACCTGGGGCTGGGAGAGGCCAGACTGGTGAGCGTGACTGTGAACAGGTGTTGAAATCCATAATACAGGAATAAACAATGACACTTGGCACTTGCCTCCAGAGCACGGCATGTCGGAGCAGAGGCAGCCAGGAAAGGGTCAGGAAGGAAGCTCTCTGAAAATCCTGGGTTTGTGGGGTTTTTTTTCAGGGGTTTGGTTGTTGGATTATGTTGATGGGTTGGGGGTGTTTTTTTGGTGATGAAGGAAATGGAGGTGTGGGGTTAGCCAGGATTTGCTGAAGGTCATGAAGCAGGATTTCAGATAAGAGCTGACAACAGCTCTGCTCTTTGCTGCTGTTGCCCCTTCTGTGAAAGGCTTGTCAGAGGTTGGAAAGGTGTGTAGGGATGATGCCTGTAGAAGCATTAACCCTCTCCCAGTACCTGGAAAAGTCTGAGAGGGGATCTTATTAGTGTTTATAAATATCTGAAGGGTGGGTGTCAAGTAGAATGGGTCAGTCTCTGTTCAGTGGTGCCCTGGGGTAGGACAAGGGGCAATGGTCACAAACTGGAGCAGTGGAAGTTCCACCTCAACATGAGGAAAAACTTCTTTGGTGTGAGGGTGTCAGAGCCTGGACCATACTGGAACAGGAGGGGGATGGTCTTGATGGACTTGATGATCTCCAGAGGTCCCTTCCAACCCCCACCATTCCATGATCTGCCATCTCAAGATTTAAGAGCACAGCTGATGTGTGCTTGGAGCTGCTGGAGCCAGGGATGTCTGCAGCTTGTAGGGGTTGAACTGAAGAAGAGCAGCCTGGCAGAGCCCCCTTTGGCTCATGGTTGTGAGTTCATTGCCCAAAGTCTGATTTCCTTCTGCTGCTGCCATGTCTCTTGCTCTCCAAAGAAGCCCACAGAGAAAACAAAAAGCACAGGTGAAAAAGCAGAAAGTGCCTCATGGCTCAAAATGCTGTGACCTGGTTTTGGGGGCTGGTGTCAGTTGTGGCACGGTGAGACTTGTGACCTTTTATTTTGTAATCTTTTTTTTTTCTCCCAGCATCCAGGAGGTGGGTGAGTTCAAACGGGCAGTGAGTGGTTCATTTTGGCAAGTCTGGTGCTGGAGGCAAATGAGGGATCTCCTGCACCTGCTGTCACATGTCCCCCAGTAATTAGCAGCAGGATGGTAATGGCAGCTCTGGCAGCACCCTGCTGCTTAGTAGCCTTGGCTGGTCCTTGGTGACACCCAGATGGTGCCTGCTGAGCAGTGAGGGGGAAGAGACTGCAGGGCTGGGCTGGACACAGAGGATGCTTCAAGGGGAAAACTTGGGCCTGAGTGGTCAGGGCTGCATCAAAGCGCTGTGGAAGGACTTCCTTGACTCCAGTAGTTCATTTCTGCCTGCCCTGGGGCCAAGACTTTGAGTAAGGGAAGAAGCACGTGGGTATTAAGTGCTGTGGAGATCTCATTAGCTAATGAGGGGGTATGTGGCTCTTTCAGGAGCAAAAACAAACATGTTTTCAATGTTTGTGTCTGCTGTTTCGTGCACTTAGTTACCTTTCCTGTATTGCAGCATCTGCACAGCTCTTCCTTGGCTTTTATTAGCAGTAGCTGATGTGTAGGAGGAATAGAAACTGGTGCTGGATCCACAGAAATCGTGACCCCAGGGGTGTCTGAGTGGTGAGCAAGCAGCCATGGTGAGCCAACGTGGGTTTGGGTCAGTTTGTGTCTCAGGGTGTTCACACATCGCCCATCCTCGCCCTTCAGAAGGGTCCCTCAGCTGACAGGGAGTTTGGTGGGACAGCTCGAGCCAGAAGGGCTCCCACAGCAAATCACTTTCTTTTCACAGTTCTCTGTGGCCTCTTTTGCAGTAACTTGACCAGAGCTTGGGCAGATCCTCTGTGACTTGGCCTTTGGGAGGCTTGGACCCTTGTTTGGCACTTTGCTGTCTGTGCCTGGAAACTCCCTTCTTCCAGGGAGATCTCCCGTGGTGACACAGGCTGCACTGCAGGCTTGGTCAATCCCATCTGTATAAATATATTGGAAACAAATGTGTTTTCTCCTGGCAGGCGTCTGCTCTCCATCCCTGTGAGCACACCCAAATTAACCTCTTGTTTTCGCTCAGCACCAGTGACACTGCAGCCAGCTCAGAGATGAGGTCCTCCTGCTTCCCAGCACCTCCTTGCTCTTCTTTGCAGCTGTGGCTGCCAGCACTTGAGTGTCTCTGTCACAACACGTGTTCCCCCCCCTTGTGATGCTTCTCTCTGTTTGAGAGGCTCAAATGCTGGTGAGAAATAACTTTTATTCCTATGTTTTTTCCTTCCCTCACTGTCCTATGTCACCCTTTCTCTGGAGAGATTCCAAACCCACCTGGACACTGCACTGCTGGGCCCTGCTCTGGGTGACCCTGCTGGGGCAGGGAGGTGGCACCAGGTGAGCTCCAGAGGGCCCTTCCAGCCCCCACCATGTTGGGGTGTGATTCCCACTGTGTGGTTCAGCTTGGCATCACTGCCAGGCCCTGCTTCTAGTAAAGGAAAACCTGTTGCCCATGCTGTTCACACGTGGGAGCAGGGCAGCCAGCAGGCATCTGCCCAAGCCAGCAAACAAACCCACCCTCTGCCAGCTGCAGGCTCCTGGGAGGCAGCTGCTCTCTCTGCCAGGGTTTTACCAAAGGTTCTTGGAACAAGGGCAGAGCAAGTCACGGGATGCTTGCCCTCTTGCTCCTTCCCATCCTGTGGGAAGAGGAAGGGAAACAGCTTTGCCAGATTCTCTGGAGAAGCTTAGGAAGGAATTCACAGTCCCCATCCATGTTTCCATCCTCTCTCCATCACTGCCCTGTGACATCTGCCAGATGGAATAAGGGGATGGCTACAGCAGGAGGGAATCTCTGCCCTTCTGCCTGCAGCTGGGGGCTGTGCTGTGAGCACCCGGCTGGATGCCCCAGGGGAGGGGAGAGGGTTTTCCCTCTGGCTCTGCCCACTCGGCACCTGGATGTGGAGGCACTGAACAGATGGTGAGATCCTAGGATTGAGGTGGGCACTTTAGCCACCCTCTGCCATCCCTGGTACTTCCCCACAAAGACACAGTGCTGTGTCAGCCCTGCCCCTGGCCTTGCTGTCAGGGCAGGTCCCTCTGAGGAGTTCCAGCTTCCTCTGACCCTTGGGGCTGTCAGGGGAGTGTAGGAGTGTGTGAGAAGCCTTGGCAGATGTCCACAGCCTCCCCACACTGTTCTGCCTCTGGCCCACAGGGCAGGGCTGGGGGCCCTGCTAAGCTGGCTCACCCCCATGCCCTGCTTTCATCCAGGCAGTGGCTGTCTTGGCCTTTCATCTGCCAAAGGCAGTGTGTGCAGCCCTCCGGCTGAAATCAATCCCTTTCCCCCTTCTCTCCCTCTCTTCATTGTTTAGAAAACACGGGAAGGGTGGAGGGAGAGGCAGGTGTGCAAACAGCCCTCACAGCTTCCCTCTGCCCAGCCGCCTGTGCTCCTGACCTGCAGGGAAACTAAAACAATCCATTCTGGTAAAAGCTGTTCTCTTTCTGGCTCTCCAGCCCCTCTTGAAGGGTGGAATCCAGGTCCTTATCCTTCCTGCATGGGCATGAGGAGCCTCAGCCAGAGCCCAGCACTGATGGCTACATGCATCTTACCTTCTGCTTTCCCCCTCTCTGGCCAGCATAGCTTTGGGGGTGTTCTGGTGGATTTTGAGGAGCAAGTTTCATGTCACAAACTCACTGCCACCCCCCAGGCCTTGAGTAGTCCCAGCAACTGTGCCAGGGATGCGGCCAGAGGAATGTGCCCACATTATTCCAATGTGCCATGAGGCACCTGGTGTGGCACAGAGGGCTCTGTCCGTGCTGGCTTTAAAGCAAGTGGCCTGTGCTGGATGCCAGAGACAAAGGAGCAATAATAAGCTCATTAAGCTCCTGCTGGATGTATTTTCCACTCTCAACTCATTTCTCCTGCCACAAGCTTCCCCCAACTAACTGCTGTTCCAGGCAAAAGTGTTTTCCTGATGTTTGCCTGTTTATCCAGAGCCTTCAAAACGCTCGGGCTCATTACCCTCCATCTCTGGCTGCTTGATTTTCCTGCCCGTGTGCCATGTCCCACCACACGGCGTGTGTGAGGGGAGGCCAAGGAAAACACAGCCCTTCAATGGTCCCTTTAGTGCTCTTGTGGAGCACAGGAGGGGAGCTGAGCTCTGCTCCCAGCACCCCTCTGCCTGCTCCGGCTGCAGAGGTGTCTCTGCCATCCCCTGCAGGGAGCAGGGCCATCTGCACCTAGAGCAGGGTGCTCAGAGCCCCCTCAGCCTCCCCTGGGATGATGCCAGGGATGGGGCAGCCACCACCTCTCTGGGCAGCCTGGGCCAGGCTCTACCACCCTCAGCACCAACAATTCATCAAGAATCATTCACTGTCTTCACTCTGATATACATGTGAAGAGGCTGCATCAGTTTAACTTGTGCCTGGAAATTGAGGCTTTCCTGGTGGAAACTGGATTTTGGTGCCTTTTCTGAGGGATATTTCTCCACATCAAGGCAGTAATTCTCTTAAATCTGGTGAATATTTCTCTTATATGACTAATGGACACTTCACTTCCTTTAAGGAAGTGGATGCAGTTCTGGGTAACTGGTCCTCAGATATTAATTCCTCAAGGAAGCATCAGTTTGGGATTCCAGGTCTGGAAGTAAAGAGGTGCTGGGATGTTGCAGATCTGGGCACTGGAGCGAGATCCATCGTGGTTTGGTTGGGAGCAGCCCAGCCACAGTCACAGCACCCAGCACCACCAGTTTCTTGTGGGCAGTTTGGGATGGACTAAGGCAAACAAGAAGTGGAAGCACAGGAGGGGAGGATGGGGCTGTTCCTCCCACAGGAAGCCTGAGATTAAGACACTGCCTGGATTGTGCAGCCCTCCAGTGACGCTGCCAGAGCCCGTGGCCAAGCCCAGCCCAGCAGCTGCACGGAGGGACAGTCTGGGGCAGTGTTTGTGCTGTGGGACTTGCAAGCTGGGGAACCCTGAGTGGTGTCTGAGCTGGTTTCTGGGCTGGGCTCCGTCTGCCTGTGCTTTAAATACAATCCTGATGAAATTCTGCCTTTGTTCCTACAGAGTGTTTTTGCCAGAGGGCAAAGTGACCTGTAAATGTCTTGGGTTCTGCCCATCTGTCTGGATAAGGAAAGAAAGCTGAGCAGGACCAGAATCACAGAATCCTTTTGGTTGGAAAAGACCTTTAAGCTCATGAAGTCCAACTGCTCCCCCAGCACTGCCTGAGCACCACTGACCTCTGTCCCTCAGCTCCACGAGGGGCTTGGAAACCCCTCCAGGGATCACGAGGACTCCACCCCTGCCCTGGGCAGCCTGGGACAGGCCTGGGCAACCCTGGAGGGGAAGAAATTGTTCCTCAGCTGCAACATAACCTCCCCTGGGACAACTTGAGGCCATTTTCTCTTGTCCTGTACCTTGTTCCTTGGGAGCAGAGCCCGACTCCCCCTGGCTTCACCCTCCTGTCAGGAGTTGTCAGAACCAGAAGGTCTCCCCTGATCCTCCTTTTCTCTAGGCTGAATAGTTCCCTCAGTAATACTGGTGTGGTTACTCGCCTCTGGTGCTGAGGTGCTCAGTGTGGAGCCTGTTCCAAGCTGACCCCACACATCTCTCCTCTGTCCTGCAGGATTATCAGGAACATCCTGGTAGGGTCCATCTGGGCTAGACACGGATGATGCCAGAGCTATGACAGGGACTGCAGCCTTGGCACTGAGGGGTGATCAATTATGGAACAACTACAGGAGGAAGTACCTGAGGTCAAGGAAGAGGAGGAGGAAGAGGCAGTGATGGTGGCAAGTGGAGCCTCGGATCCAAGTGGAGGACCAGACAACTCGCTGCCATCAAGCAGCTACACGG
Organism: Ceyx melanurus; assembly: GCA_024611195.1. Lineage (NCBI taxonomy): Eukaryota > Metazoa > Chordata > Aves > Coraciiformes > Alcedinidae > Ceyx > Ceyx melanurus. Next base: position 8,909 of record JANHGL010011959.1, on the reverse strand, counting down.
GTGAGTGGAGCTGCAGGAGCTCTAGCTCTGTCTGTGGAGCATCCACATCCTCCGGGCAGTGCACGAGGGCAGAGAATCTGCCCATGAATAGGGTTGAGCTTGTTTTAATCTCTTCCCTTTGTGAAATAACACAGTGAGAGCCAAGTTATGGAGAGGCTTATCTCTCCCTCTGCAGTCATTGCCCAGCCATTTGGCAATGGGCAATGGATTGGGTTGGGAGCTGGAAATTAAAAGTCCAGGTGTATAACAATGTGCCCTGGAGTGAGGGGACTCCCAGGGTGCCTGAGAATGTGTCTCTGGCCACTTATTGAAGTTCTTAGTGCAAACTGATTGTAGGAGCTGGGGAAGAAGTTTTGTTGCTGTTGAAGAGGCTCCTCCAGAGCCCCGGGCAGCCCATCTGGGAAGCCCTGTGCTAGCTGCTCGCCAATTGGGATTATAAAATTTGCTGGTTGAGTTTCACTGCCCAGAGGCCAGCACCAGAGGGAAGAAATCAGCAGCAATGGGGAGTCTCTCAGCTGCTGGGCACGCTGAGGTCCTTCCTGTCTCCGTGCGTGGCATCCGCCTGCAGCCAGCGCCCGCTCTCTGCGGTTCACCGCCCAGATGCTGCCCCAGCAGCAGACTGGGACAGCACTGGGAATCCCTCCTCAGCCCCATGGCTGGAGGAGTCGGATGCTATGCCGGGCTCAGGGCTGCCACAGGAACGGCCACGTCCCTTTGTGTGCCTGCAGACCTTTCGCAGAGCTCCTCTCCCTCCCTGTCGGACCAGCTGCAGATGGGCTGCGAGGAGGCGGCTTTGGGAGCGCTGAACGTGGAGTGCAGGGTCTGCGGGGACAAAGCTTCGGGGTTCCACTACGGCGTCCACGCCTGTGAGGGCTGCAAGGTATGGACAGCCTGGAGATCAGAGCCTGGGGAGCAGGCCATCTCTCCAGCTGAGCAGATTTGCACCACAACAGGGGCATGGGATTGAGAGATTGTCAAAAAATTACTGCAGCCTGTTCCAGGAAGGGGGTGCCACGGAGATGCATACGGCCCACATCTTGCCCAGTCGTGCTTTACTTTGTAAAGCAAATCCATCTATCCCAGGGGAGCCCGGCTTTGCTTTGGAAGATCCTTCCTGTGCTGCTGCTGAGCACTGAGCTCTGTGTTTATCCCCCCCGGGATCGCTGGCCGCAGTTTGGACGCGCCTCTGAAATTCTTGCCCCCGCAGCAGATGCCAGAGGGGCTGCATGAGCAACCCAGAGCCTGCCAGAGATTCCTGCCCGCAGCTCGTCCCTCCACCCCTCCCTGCTGGCTGCCACCAGTATGACACACACCCTGTCCAGTGCCAGGCCATGGGCTGCCCTCCTCTGCACTCCTCCGCACCTGCCTGAACCTCTGTCAGGCTGCTGGGGATGGTAACCCAGCCTGGTGCCCACCCCCAAGGTGCTGATGCTGCTGTCCCCTTGTCCCCCTGCTCTCTGCCGCCCGCCCGCAGGGTTTCTTCCGCCGGACGATCCGCATGAAGCTGGAGTATGAGAAGTGTGAGAGGAGCTGCAAGATCCAGAAGAAGAACCGGAACAAGTGCCAGTACTGCCGCTTCCAGAAATGCCTCTCCCTGGGCATGTCCCACAACGGTGAGTGTCCCTGCTGCCCCCCAGGCTCGGCCGGCTCGACCTCTAAAGGTCACATAGTGCAGCCCCCCTTCCACCCACCAGGACTTCACCTGACTGACAGGTGAAAATCTTCAAATCTTTCAAACCTGCTGCTTTGGGCCTTTGGCTCTTCACTCCAAGAAGAGGCTGTTCATTTCTATCATCCCAGCACTTGGCTGGCCCTTACTGGACACACAGACTACTCTTCTGTGCTGGGGTTTTTAAACGTGTAACCGTCGTGTTCCTGCCAAAGCAAAGGTGTTTATGTGGGGAGGGGGGTTTGTGAGAGACCCAGGAGGAGCAGGGATGGGAGTTTAGCGTCTGTGTTGGAGGGGGGAGCAGCAATGGCTGGTTTCTGGAGGTGTCTGTCTCCAGCAGCCCTGGAGAAGCACCGTGTTGCACAGCTGCAGGTGTTCTCCAGCAGCCCTGTGTGCTGTAGCAGAGCAGACTGCTGCCTCCCCAGACATGTCTCCTGGGGTCACTCCTGGTGTTCTGACCCCCCCGGGTTTGCCCTCTCTGCAGCAATCCGCTTCGGCCGCATGCCAGAGGCAGAGAAGAGAAAGCTGGTGGCAGGGCTGACGGCGAGTGAGATCAGCTGCCAGAACCCACAGGTGGCCGACCTGAAAGCTTTCTCCAAGCACATTTACAATGCCTACCTGAAAAACTTCAACATGACCAAAAAGAAGGCGAGAGGGATCTTGACCGGGAAGGCCAGCAGCACCCCAGTAAGTTCCCTCCCTGGGGCAGGTGGGGTTGGTCAGGAGCCACATGTTGGGGCTGGTGTCTGGGAGGTGCTGCAGTTCTCCCTCCTGCTGTAGCTGTTCCACATGCATCGGCTCCCAGCTGAAGCCAGGTGGGATCTACATGTCCTGCCCCTCACTGGGAAAATTCCCATTGCTCTGCAGACTGGTGCTGTTGTGAGTGGATGCAGATTGTCCAGGTACTGAGAGGCAGACAAATCACAGAACCCTAGAATCATTCGGGTTGGAAAAGACCTTTAAGCTCATCAAGTCCAACTGCTCCCCCAGCACTGCAAGGGCACCACTGACCCCAGTCCCTCAGCACCGCAGCTACACGGGGGGCTTGGAAACCCCTCCAGGGATCATGGGGACTCCACCCCTACCCTGGGCAGCCTAGGACAGGCCTGAACAACCCTGGAGGGGGTGGAAGAAATTGTTCCTCAGCTCCATCATAACCTCCCCTGGGGCAACTTGAGGCCATTTCCTCTTCTGCTGTTGCTTGCTCCTTGGGAGCAGAGCCCAACCTCCTGTCAGGCACTGTTGAGAGCCAGAAAGTCTCCCTGGAGCCTCCTTCTCTCCAGGCTGAACAAACCTGGGTTCCTCATCTGCTCCTCACCAGACTTGTGCTCCAGACCCTTCCCAAGCTCCGTTGCTCTTCTCTGGCCATGCACCAGCAATGCCAATAACCTTGGTTTTCCTGGTACTTCAGGTCCCTGCGGCAGGTTCCTAACTTCTTGCTTCTCTTTCAAGCAGCCTTTTGTGATCCACGACATGGATACCTTGTGGCAGGCAGAAAAGGGGCTGGTGTGGAAGCAGCTAGTGAATGGCATCCCCCCCTACAAGGAGATCGGGGTGCACGTCTTCTACCGCTGCCAGTGCACCACAGTGGAGACTGTGCGGGAGCTCACCGAGTTCGCCAAGAGCATCCCCAGCTTCATCGGCCTCTACCTGAACGACCAAGTGACTCTGCTGAAGTACGGGGTGCATGAGGCCATCTTTGCCATGCTGGCCTCTATCATGAACAAGGACGGGCTGTTGGTGGCCAATGGAAATGGCTTTGTGACCCGCGAGTTCCTGCGTAGCCTGCGCAAGCCCTTCAATGAGATCATGGAGCCCAAGTTTGAGTTTGCAGTGAAGTTCAACGCGCTGGAGTTGGACGACAGCGACCTGTCGCTGTTTGTGGCTGCCATCATCCTGTGTGGAGGTGAGTGGGAACTCTTGGCCACAGGAGTGTCAGGAGGAGTCCTCCCATTCTTAGAGATGGTTTGGGCTGGACCGAGCTGCAGCTGGCTCTGAGATCAGCCAGGGGTGTCTTAAGGGAATGAGAGAAGAAGTGAAACCAGAGTTTTTCCATGGCAGTGATGCCCTAACAATCTTGGACCAAGAGTGAGGGGTATAGAAGTGTCATGTCCTTCTTATGTGCTGTTGTGGGGTGTGTTGTCCAAGGGCACACTTCTCTTGCCTAGTGGACAAGATTGGAGTCACAGGGGGTGGGTTCCAGTCCCTGTCTCCCTTTCCTCAGGAGGAACATGTGCTTCGGATAGCTCCACTGTGGCTACTGTGCTTCCTCTCTGCAGACCGTCCTGGCCTGATGAACGTGAAGCAGGTGGAGGAGATCCAAGACAACATCCTGCAAGCCTTGGAGTTTCACCTGCAGTCCAACCACCCGGATGCCCAGTACCTCTTCCCCAAGCTGCTGCAGAAGATGGCCGACCTGCGGCAGCTGGTGACAGAGCACGCCCAGCTCGTGCAGAAGATCAAGAAGACAGAGACAGAGACATCTCTGCACCCGCTTCTGCAGGAGATCTACAAGGACATGTATTAAGGGCCTCTTATTTATGAGAATGAAGCCATCAAAACTCTTTGGGCAGAAACAAAACCTTCCCCTACGTCTTCCATTTCTTCTACTGGAAACTCTTCTCTCCGTGACCCTGACGTACGGTACATAGGGCGAGTTGCCGTAAGATCTGGGAGCCCCCACCCTCAACGGGGCTCATCAGCACACACCAACCAGCCCACAGAGGCAAATCCCGAGCTGCAGTTTCCGTTACAGCCGCTCCCCGGGGCCTCCGGGGGAGCTCCCGCGGCAGCACGGGGCGGAGGGGGGTGCTCTGGTTGTCGGGAGGCCATGGGGTGCCTGGTGAGGCCGGGCAGCAGCACTTAGATGTCTTTGTTTTCTCTTCTGTGTTGCACTCTGAGTGTCCCGAGCTGCAGGGTCCAGGGCGCTGCAGGAAAGGAAGCTTCTCCCAGAGAAAAGCTGTGTGCCTGGAGATGGGTAGAGCTGTGCCAGCCAGAGCTTCAGCTCCTCTGCCTCGTCCTGTGGCACGTCTCTGGCCTTCCCCCCGGGGCCGTGTGGGAGCCCTTGCCCCTGGTACCCCCTGATTCAGAGGGGACCTGCCCCTCAGGTGTGAGAGCAGCAGGGATGAGGAGGTTGGAGGGAAAGGGGTCGACTCCAAAACTCCCCTTCAGAGCAGAGGCCAGAACTTGTGTTCTTCCCCTGGCTCTTCCACACTGACGGGAGGACCGAGGGCAGGTCTGGGACTGACTGGTTGGGACTCAGGTGACACCAGGGCTTGTGCCTTGTGCTCTTAGCTCCTTTCCCAAGCTCCAGGAAGATTGAGGGGCTTTGCAGGGCAGTGTGGGCAGCAGAGGCTCCCCAGCAGCACCAGCAAGGAAAAAGCCATGAGCCACAGCCAGCCCACAGTGCTCATGATGCCCAGAGGGTATTTATTGACTGACCTGGCTGGTAAGTGCCCTGCCTCGGTTTCCTCTCTAAAAGGGCCCTGGATTGTCACTTGTCTGGATGGGGAAGTACAAGGATCACTTAATGCATTTGTTGCAAAGAGCTTTGCAGCTGTAAAACACACAACTTCTAAATGCCACGGTTCAGAAACAAGGAGGGGGAGAGTGGGGGGCTCACAAGGACAGGAGCTCCAGGTGAGGGGACAGTGCAGGCTCCAGGATCTGCCCAAACCAGGAGCCCTTCTGGGACTCCTCCCACGACAGCTTCTCACAGCAGTAGCCAAATGCCAGGTGCTGCCCAGGCCCAGGGCCCTGTGTGGGGGCAGCTGTGGCGCCCGGGCACTGGGAGGGGGTGGGAAGGGCTCAGTCCCCTCTTGAGGGGATGGTGTCTGACCAAAGAAGAGTCTCTTGCCTGCAGCTCGTGGTCCCATTAATGAGCAGCCTTATGAAGATGCTGGTGTGTTCCCAAGGGAGGGGCATGGAAGAAAAGGAGTCGGCTTGATTTCGTTTTCCACCTCTTTGGGGGAGCAGATTTACCAAGGGAAATAATCCCTTGAAAACCCCATGGGGAGAGCACTGGGCTCCCCTCGCTGTCACAGCTCCCAAACCTGCACTGTTGCCACCCTCCAGCTCCTTGCTGTGCCTCAGTTTCCCTGCTCACCCCCCTCCCCGCTCAGCCCCTTCCCTTCCCTGCCTCGCCAGGGTGTTTATGATTTACTGTTTCTAAAGCACTTTGAAGCCCTCTTGGGGAAGGCACCAGAGATCTGTGTGTGCTGGACAGAGCCCGGGGGGTTTGGTCCCTCCCCAGGGCCCTGGTGGCAGCCCCTGCATGGCCTGTGTGCGGGACTCACCTGGGGAACAGTTTTGCTCTTCCCTCCTCAAAACAGTGTAACGACCCTCAAACTGAAATGTATATTTTTGCTAGAAGTACAAACCTCCAAGTGTTTTTAATAATATAAATAGTGTCCACAAACTGACTTGACTTTAAATAAATCTGAACTTACTATTTAAGAACCTTTTAGGAACCAGCCTTTCATTGTGGGATTTTGCTTGGCCCTCGGCTGTGGGGACAGCCCCTGGGAGAAAAGGTGATGAAATTTGCTGGGATTTCTGTGGATTTGATGATACCTAACAGGGAGGAGCAGCTGATCCTCCAGAGCTGTGCTGCTTTTCACCGAGGCCTGGGCAGGATGGAGAGTTGGGCAGAGGGGAAACTCACGAAGTTCAACGAGGGCAACTGCAGCATCCTGCACCTTGGAGGTAACGACCCCCTGCAGCAGGACAGGGGAGGGGTGACCTGCTAGTAAGGTGCTATAAAGAGAAAGGCCTGGGAGTGTCAGGGGTCACATCCATCCATTGGAGTTGAACATGGTAGGCAGCTGAACAGCATCCATCTGCCCACTCACTGGCCTCTGTCACAGTGGGATGGGGAGAAAATCAGAAAAAAAAAAAGAATAAAATGTGTGGGTTGAGATAAAGACAGTTGAATAGGACTGAAGGAGGGGTTTCCAAGCCATGGAGATGAGGTGCTGAGGGACATGGGTCAGTGGTGCCCTGGCAGTGCTAGGGGAGCAGTTGGTCTTGATCTGAATGTTCTCCTCCAAGCAAAACGATTCTCTGAATAATAATATTACAAATATGTGAATACACCACCAAAGCAAAGCATAAGGCAGTTGCTCAGCACCCACTGACCAGCTCATCCTGTCCTTGAGCAGCATCCCCCAGCCTAGCCAGCTTTCCCTCTGGCTTATATACTGGTCATGATATCATATGGTCTGGAATAGCCCTTCAGCCAGTTGGATTCAGCTGTCCTGGCTGTGTCCCTTCCCAGCTCCTCAGGCCCCCACCCCCCCACCCTCCTCCTTTGCAGGGCACAGAGAAGCTGAAAAGTCCTTGACTGGGTGTAAACTCCACATGGTGACAACTGAAACATCGGCACCTTATCAATTTTGTTCCCATCCCACGTCCAAAACACTGCTCACTGTGGAGAAAATTAACCCCATCTCAGCCAGAACCTGGCCACCATCCAAGGCCATAAATAGCTCTGGGAGGTGCCCCAAGCACGCTTGGCTGCCAGGGAGGAGATGGAGTCGGGCTCACTGGTGGCATCTGGGGCATTAAGTGCCCAGGGAAGCTGTCTGAGACCCATGTGCAGGTAGGGCTGGGGAGCTATTGGTGGGGTTGGGGGTGAGTGGGAGCAGCTTTTGGGGGAGAGATGCTGAAGATGAGGCTGTGAGCCCCTTGTCGTGGGGGCAGAGAGTGGTTTGTGGTGCCCCTGAACCCCCTCTACCCATTCTTCCTGGAGGGTGAGGGGCTGGAGGGGACAGTCTTTCTGTCCAGCTGCCTCCCCTCTCACTTCCAAAGCTGGGGGTCCCCAGCAGCAGCCCCTCCCTGCCAGTCCCAACCTGAGGGCTCCTGCTGCTCTCCATGCACCCATGGGGAAGAGGAGCTGCCCCAGGTCTACCCCCCAACTTTTCTACTTCTATCTGTACCTCCCCATCCCTGGGCAAAGCTGCTCAAGCCCCCTGGGCCAGCCCCACCCTGGGCTTCTTTGGATTTGCAATTAGCTAGGAGGTAAGTCTGGATGGGGCAGGGACCAGTGAAGCCTCCTGAGCCCAGACACCAGCCTGGGGCCTCTGAAGATACGGCCTCATCCATGCAAAGCTGGTACCCAGGGTGGATTTTGGGGTGGCTGGTGGATGGGCTGGAGCCAGGGCTGACCTTGGCCACATGACTTCTCCGGCCCACAGGAATTTTGCCCGTGGGTTCTGTCGATGGGGCCAGAACTGCCGCTTCTCGCACTACAGAAAGTCCCCCCACGTCTGCAGGTACTTCCAGGGCGGGTTTTGCAGCTTCGGAGAGCGGTGCAGGTAAGGAGCGGTGAGGAGGGGGCCTGATGCCATGAGAATGGACTGGGGGCCGGGAAACGTTCACGTTGGGCTGACAGAACCCTCTGTCTATCCATCTGTCTGTCCATCCCTGGGCTTCTCCAGCTACGAGCATATCCGAGTGCAGCCAGTGCCAGTGGGGACCCGCTATGGCCCCGTGCCCACTGTGCCCCCCGTCCGCTGGGGCTTGCAGCCCGGCTGTGTGCCTGGGGCAGTGCCCCGCGGCTGGGGGGGAGCCCAGCGCAGCTCGACTCACCTTGTCCCCAGTGTGACACACATGGCCTTCAAGTTTGCGAGCATGGTGGTTGAGAACAAGGAGAAAGAGAAGGAGAACATCCAGGCACCTGATAATGTCCCCCACGGGGCCGTCGGAGGAGCTTTTGTCCCCATACAAGCTCAGGATGCCTCAGGTAGGCTGAGGATGCTGGGATGGTCACTGAAGCATCCTGTGACCAAATCCTCCTCCCTCCACCTTCGAGCGGGGCCAAGATGGGGCTGTGGAGGCTCTCCTAACAGTTTTTTTAGGGTGGGGATCTTCACCTGTGTTCCCTGAGCAGCCAGCCAGCCTCTGGTGACAGGGCTGGATGCATTTTCCCCCTCTAAGAGCTCTCTTGCCTTCAGGTTCCCAGCCACAAGTGCCAAGACCGGATCCAAACCCCTCTGACCCCAGAGAGGCCATGGTGGAGACAGCACCAGGGACTGACCCTTCCAAGGTGGGCTTGAGGGTCACCTGCTGTCTGGTCCACATCACCCCAGGTTGGTGCCCCGAGCAGGGGCTGTGCTGGAGCTGAAGGGTTGTAATGCGGTGCTGTTCTGCTCACAGGTCCCCATGGAGCAGGGCGCTGTGGCAGCCCCAGTGCCCAGCGTGGTGCTGAGGGCCCGGAGCAAGGCTGTGGTGTGTGGAATCT
>JANHGL010011956.1:25520-40893 GCA_024611195.1 Ceyx melanurus | reverse complement strand
GGCCGGTCACAGAGCACCGCCCCCCATCCCCGGCGGTGGCGCGCAGGCCGCGGCGGGCACCGAGCGGCGGCTCCAGCGGGCGTGCACCGAACGTCCCCACTGTCAGCTAAGAGGAGAAGGGCGGAGAGGGCGGTGCCGCCCTGTCGAACCACCCCGCCCCCGCGGGGCATTTAAACCCTGGGCGGTCGCAGCGGCGCGTCTTCCCGCCCCTCAGCAGGATATTATCGGACCTTATCGGTGATTGGGGTGCGGTAGAACGCCCTGGGTAGCCTTGTGCTTCTGCTTTGCCGCATAGCATTGCCACGAGAGATGACTGAAGCTTCCTTCCTCACGTTATCATCCCCAGGGTGGGAGATGGGGAGGCTGGCTTTTATTTAAATGATGTTGCTCCCCCCATGAGGAGAGAACGCCCGGGTTGCCCCACGCTTTTTCTGCAGGAATCCTGCTGAGGGAAATGGCTTTGTCTTCTCCCGACCCCAAAGTCGAAACAACAACCACCCCGCCCTAGTGAGAAGCTGGCGGCTGAGGGGAGCTGAGGGATGGCTTTTGTGCTGTCTCCATCCCTGCGCCTTGATCTGCATTAACTGTACCACGTCAACTTCTAGGACGGAGAATCATTTATTTGCTACATGCTCTTTGTTTCAAATAAAAGATCTAAAATGTTGGTTAATTTTCGGTGTATTTTTTACCAACCATTCTGCCGTTCAGGAAGAAATCGATATTGATTTATCCCAGCTACTAAAAATCTCTCCCATCACTATTATCGATGATTCGGGAGCGGTGCATCTACTTTTAAAGGGACAGAGATGATTGTTTTGGAGTTCTGCAGTTTTTTTCTCCAAACTAATGAGATCACTGCCTACACCAAATATTTCTGTCATTTGTATATTTTAAGGATGTTGTTTGCAGAATTTAATATACACTTTAATCCTCTGTGTTTATCTATTTACCAGCCTGTGTCCATGCAGTCTGTAATAATTTGTTTCATCCTTTGCTTGTGGTGAACTCTTATGACCTCTTACATGTACCTCTCAGCAGAGCAAGCCACATATTTATATAATTTACTTTTTTTTGTTCTTATTCATTAAGCATCTTTGATAAGGAAATGCCTGAAGGGAACCTAATATTTCATCAATATATTGGGTCATTTTGTGAAGGCAAATGGAATAACTGTTCTTTCCTACCTGAAGGCAACCTAGACCAACATTACTCTTTCCTTTGAATCAACAACTTCTGTGCCCTTTTACTTCTCACCTGTAGTACTCTAGTGAGAGCAGACAAGAGCTAAAACAATTTCCTCACTTCCCAATATCCTCAATATCCAAAAAGAAAGAATATGATTCCTCTATCACAATCACTAATTCTAGTGGTTGCAGCCCTCAGTATAGCAAGCTGAATTTTTCTAGATCCATGTAGGAATTTGCCACGAGACCAGTTATTTTCTCGACTTTGCACTGAGATAGGTTATTTTATTTAGTTTGGTTTGTTTATTAACTTATGTGTGTTTGCTTATTCAGCTCTAGGACAGATGATAAGAATTAAGTCAGTCTCTGACTCTCATTTAAAACTAATTGCTCTTACTGTGAAGTACTATCTTCTTCTCTTATTGCAGGCCCAATGGCATGGATGTCTCTAAACAGTCCAAGATAGAGGCTTCAGCAGGCTGAGGGATGTAGGAGTTAGCACTGCTTCTAAAATTAACCCAAAATTTAAGACAACAATCCTGACTTCTTCCTTTGACAACAGGTGGTTCCCAAGTGCTTTGCCTGTCTTTTGCATAGAGAGTATTTCTTTTGCTTGAATGAAGTTCAGTGCACAGACACTTCAATCTCAAGTCAGTAATACATAATGTTAAACAAAGTGATGAAGCACTAACACATGAGACTGTAGGTATAAAATCTCATAACCTCACTCCCCTTCCTAGAACACAGGCGAGGTTGAGCTCCCACTCCTGTACATACAGCTCCTACAGGCACTGCTGCTGGAGTTTCATGGGGGCAGTGATTTCTTCTCCTGAGACAACTGATCTTTGGGTCACAAACATCATTCCAATGAGGCCACTCAGATACTTTGCAGTGTCCACAGACCTGGCTGTGCCAAGTGTGTCAGGGCTCTGGTAAGTCAAGGTATGGATTTTTCTCATCTGAAGTCCTCCATCTAAGTTGTTTCAGTCTCTTCCTCTAAGCTGGTCTGATGTTAGACACTGCCTTTGGGTAATTCTTCTTCACTTGTGTTTTTTCCTTCATCCTGCTTCTCATTCCAAGGAATTTTTTAGGAAACTTTTAGGATATTTTAACAGTGAAAGCAGTCTTGAGTGTTAGCTCACTGGACAATAGCATAATTTCTAATCCAAAATTTCAGAGCTCAGCTGCAGGTTACCTTAAGATCCTTTTCTTTTGCCCAGTGGAAATACTTTCCACAAGTCCAGAAGGTGTGGATACCCATTTACAGCTAATTTTTCATTTGTCAGCATTAAATGGATAGGAACACAACCAAGTCTGTTGTGAGACTTTCTCCTTCTCTCTGGCTACAAACAGCTACTCCCAGGAAAAGGTAGCAGAGGCCTTTGCCTTTGTCTGGAGCAAGCCTGCAGAATGGAGCTGTCTCAGTTGTGCTGGCTTGCAGCACCCAGGAGCACTTTGTACTCTGTTGTACCATGAAGTCTTCCCATATCAGGTGTGCAAGCAAAGTGCAATGGCACCTTTCTGTATCATGTGCTATCACCTAATGCATGTTATCATAATGATGTACAGCACAGGAAAGCTCTGAGTTGTTCCTTCAATATCCACAATTACCTTTTCTTCATACTGAGATTTTTTGCACTACTTTTTCTTTTTTTTCTTTTTTTTTTCTTTTTTTCCCACCAGAATCTAGACATTTGGGTTGTCTTTTCACTACACAAACCCACCCTGCACTTGTCACCAGTGCCTCTCTAGAAGGGCTGCCCTGCTTTAGAGACAGACCAAGCCCTTCTGCTCTACTTGCAACATCAATTGCTTAAACTTCACAGTGGTCACAGGCAGGTCCACAAAGTGGCTGTGGAGTTTTTTGCAAGATCAAGAAGATAACAAAGATGAGGCCCCAAAACGTCATGAACTGCTGCACTTACTAATCAACATGTGCCATGGAAAAGCATTTGTAGAGACCAGGAAGAAGAAGAGACTGACAGGATTGTGCCATGGTGCACATCTGCGATAATCAGAGGTAACTGGGTGGGATTATGAGTATTTTTTCCTTTCACCAACAAAGGGTGTTAAAGCTCCATAAGGGGCACTGGTGGGCTGAATGTCCCTTATTCAAAGCAATTATGAGGAGATAAGGTTTGTCCCTGACACAGCAGAGCACAAAGCAGTGTCAGAGCACTAGGAGCTTCTTATGTGTTCCTACAAGGAACAAGGATAAGATAGGACTGGGAATTTCAGGCTGGGATGAGCACCAAAAATACCCCAAAACCAACAACAACAAAAAAAATCCCAAAAAACGAAAAGACAAACACATACACACAAATAGAAACAATTAAACAAAACCAAAAGAAAGACAAAACAAAGCAAAATCATATCAACAAAAACAAACAAAACATCCCCCCCGCAAAAAACAAACAAACAAACAACAACAACAAAAAACCCAAACCAAAACAAATCAAACTCACCTTACTGGCATAGACCAGATCTGCCTGGTACCTTTTGCTTTGATCTGCTTTCCCATCACCAGATGGATTCTCAGTGGTACTACACATCAAGGGAATGTTTTTGTCTTGACAAATTTGTTCTTAGGTACCTGTGTCTTCAGTTTCAGTGAATATTTCTCTCAATATCAAGCTCATTCAGCTTTCCCTCTCCTTAACCTCTTAGCAAGCCTTTGTTTCTCAGAACCTGTTAGTTTAAACTGCATGAAGTGCTAACAAGCGTGTCAGCCCCTCACCCTTAGGATCTGCCATAAAAGATCAGGCTCCAGGCCCGTCAAGCTCTTTGTCCTACTTCTGCAAGCATCCAATACCCTGTGCTTCAGAGAGGTGGAAAAAGCCTGCTATTTAAAGGTTACATCCCTTCTCCTTGCTGTGACACTGTTGCTTCACTTTTTATTATCTTCAGTGTTTTTCAATGAATTGGAAATCACACTGCTGGTGATGGATTGCTCAACTCCTTCATGCAGCTCTACAGTTCTCTGTAGACCTTTCACCAGCTGCCGAGCCACACTGATTTTCTATTGAAAGCCTCTTCTGTTTTGCCCCAGCACCTATGGGGTCATGAGGTACTGTAGGGTGGAAGAGAAGGAAAACAACTAAGATGCAATGCAAATGTTAGTGAGGCTCAGAAGAACAGTTTCCTGCTTATGTAAGATTTTGCATCAAGGTTCATAAAGAAGGTAATTTTTATTCTCTAATCTTATGCAAGAAGACTACTTAAAGCGTTGAAAAGGTATTGGCTGCCTTAAGGTTTGAATACAAATAAATCAGATTACTAGCCACAAGGCATAAAGAAAATAATGTTTCCTCCAATGCAATTCTTCATTGCTTAGAAAACAGATATTGCAGGCACATAGTCTAATATTAAATCAAATTATAATACCATTAAAGCAAGTAGCTCATCTTCTATACCAGCCTTATATCTATAAAGATTAAGCTTGAATAAAAGCACATGGCTTTCCTGTCACATTTTGTAATTATTATTCATACAGAAGAATTATAGAGAACAAAGTAAAAGATGAGTACTTTCCTGCATCTCTGCCATAGGATCTCTGAAACTCCAGTGAAACAAAATTTAAAGGTTTTAAAATCCCTAATTCCCTATTGGAGCTCATTGCACTTTATTAATTTTATATACATCCATCATAGGTATACCATTGCCTTGCAAACATATATAGACACATTCTGCTCTTATCTGTGTTCAGAGAGGTTCTTTGAGGAAGTGAATTCAGGAGGCAACTGAAATAATTTCACAGTTAATTAAACCTTCTTCCCCCCCATCTGGAATACTGTGTCCAGTTTCGGGCACCCCAGTTCAAGAGGGACAAAGAGCTACTGGAGAGAGTCCAGCACAGGGCCACCAAGATGATTAAGGGAGTGGAGCATCTCCCTTAGGAGGGGAGGCTGAGAGAGCTGGGGCAATTTAGCCTGGAGGAGACTGAGGGGAGACCTCACCAACGTCTATAAATATGTTAAGGGTGAGTGTAGGGAGGATGGAGCCAGACTCTTCTCTTTTAAGAAAAAAATATCTAAATTATCTAAACAGAGTGGGTTTTTTAATGGCAAAGAGTCTTATAATTAGCCTAGGTAGATTTGCTTCCCTAACAGGTAAATAATTACCTTTACAACCTGAGGTTTGCATCTAAGGATTCTTATTCTGATGTTGCTGGAATTGCTCCTGTGTCTGCATGACCCATCTTCCAGCTTGTGTATAAACTCCTGAATTCCTGTGAATTACAGCCTGCCACAGCAGGGGAAATTAAAACCTGTGCCTGTTTCCCTTGGAATATCAGACTGTAAACTATGGAGATTCAACAGATACTTCATGAGCAGCTGAATGTTTTTTTTCAGCATGGCACAAACCTCCAATAGAGGAGAAACTTGACAGTAGGAAACTCAGCAGTCATCCCAAGGTCATTCATAAAGAGAAACTCTGGGAAATATGTAAGTTATGATAATGAAAAAATGAATAGGAAATAATAAACACTTTGTTCTCAAGTAAATTTAAACCACATTTCTAGGTTTATTGTTTATTTTGTTTTAGACTTCTTAAATTTATTTCCTCCCTTCTTGTTTTATATTTTATTGAGCTGAATTGGCACAGCTGCTGGGAGGGCAAACTGTGACATTAGAGATGAGGACAAGCAGTCAGTAGCAGGAGGAGGTCCCACTTCTTAATCTGCTGTCCTTGCTAAAGCAATAGTGATGTGGAAGAGATCAACAACATCTTCAGGGTATGAACTGCTTATACTTCTTCCTGAGTAGACACAACCACATGCAATCATCTGGACTGCTATCAGGATAGGACAGTACCTGCTCAAAATCCATGTCAGTCCTACAAGTTCTGAATAGACCTGGAGACTTATTCCTGGTTCAAACACGACCCTCCTGGTAATACTTCTGAGTACAATGGGGGTTTTTTCCTGTGTGACTTGGTCTAGGTGGTCTGTTCTGGCAGGGGTTTGATCTTTCTAGGTCCCTTCCAACTCCTAACGTTCTATGATTCTATGATTTTATGATTATGTGATTCTACTGTGAGATGCGATATGATCCCAACCTCAATGCTAAGCATCCTTCTGCAAGCTCCACTGGAAATTTCTCCTGAAACTGTCACCTTCAAAGAAAAAAACTCCAACACATTATGTGGAAGACAATGGTGGTGCATGTGCTGGTTCATGACTGTAAAAGAGATCAGGATGGCCAAAGAGCATGTAGATCAAAATATTAAATCAATTTTTTCAATTGAGCTTCTGCCTGGAAACACACTGTATGCAAAATCATGAATATTTTTTTTAAGTCTCTGAAACATGGAAGAAACACAGGGAAAGAGATGATG
Organism: Ceyx melanurus; assembly: GCA_024611195.1. Lineage (NCBI taxonomy): Eukaryota > Metazoa > Chordata > Aves > Coraciiformes > Alcedinidae > Ceyx > Ceyx melanurus. Next base: position 34,372 of record JANHGL010011956.1, on the reverse strand, counting down.
AGATTTTCCTGTGGTGTAAGACTGGGTGTATAGATAGACATATAGGCACCAAAGGGATGACCATGTATTTAGGTACATGACCTTCATTATTATCTATTTCAAAAGACAATCCCTCATTAATAAAAATTAGCTTATTGTACCAAAATTTTACAAATTTTCTTTTTTTTTTCTGAAGAATTTTTAAAATAATCTTTTTAAATCCTCCTGAAATAACAAAGATAGGTTCCATATCATGTAAAGTTTTACTATGTTTCTGATTTAGATTTGTTGTTGGTTTATATTTATAGGTATACTTGCAGAAAAATAACTCTTCAAACACATGGCAAAGCAGAGGAGATCAAGTCTAACACTACATGAAGCACCACAAATATTTCAGTCTGACTAATAAATAAATGAGAAATGTAGCTCCTATTTGAGAGGAGAAGATTTTTGTTTAGTATCCTAGTTCTGTGAAAGTATTTGTTTTATGTAATGAAATGTGAAAAAAAAAAGTGTATTTTAAAACATCAACATCAAGGGGAATAATTCTACATGTAAGGAGTAATTAATTTATACAATTAAATGGTCTTGAACTAAGAAGCAAGAGATGGGTAACTTTGGAGGTTTGCTCTAGCAAACATCCTTTTTAGATAAGAAAATTAAGAATACTGCAAGATTTGTAGTAATTTGTTAGATTTAGTAATGTATTGAAGATTTATTATATTTCCAGTGAAGTAAGACAAAATGATCCTCTGCAGTATGGTCTGGAATAGAGAAAATGATAAGGAAATAATTGATTCTTCATAAGTAGACAAATGAGTATGTTCATATTTTGTATGTTCATTACTTACAACATTTACACATTTATGAATAAGTATGGCAGACCTGTTCACACACATTGATTAGCTGCATGTTCACTCAGTAATTCTTTCTGTCATACTTACCTGTACTGTACTTTTGTCTGTCATATAAATAACCACATAAATGTTAATACTCTCTCCCCTGTGGAGAGAGTTTAGGATCTGTGACAGGCACCAGGTAGAAAGCACTATAAGAGGGTATTCTTTTTCAGGTACACAGAGGAAAGATGGCATGGAGAGCAGTATCCACTCTATTGCTTCACTTCTGATCTCTCTAAAACTGACAGTCTCCCTTGTGCTATATTCTGATAATTGTTCTCATGACAATGGGAGCTACCTGTGCAAAACCAAAGAGCTAATCAAATTTTGCTTCACCTCCTGGAATGCAAATGTGGACAACAACCAACAGACTGCAGATGATTGTTGCCTGTTCTCATTTGTCTTTACTCACATAGGTAAACCTTTATTGTGTGAGAATTTCATTATGTTTCCTGACTATTTACTGAGTTACTGGATTTTTCTTGTGGCTCAATTATAAATCTAATTAAACTAAAGGCTAACATGAGTTTGTTTTGTGACTTCTCAGCCTCATTGAGAAATATCACCTTTTGTGATGCAAGAAGTCCGTAGAGAAACAAGCCAAGTCTGAGAGTGACCCCAGCACAGGGAACATCCTTGTCAAAGGGCAAAGCATCTGTTCAACAGTCTTGGAAAAAGTAAGGCATCATGTAAACTCTGGGTCACTGCCAGGAGTACCTGGAGACAGGACCGGTCAACATGAAGCTGTGGTCCACCTAGAGGACAGTACCACAGTGTATGTCTGAGGTCCATGCAAGAGCACCTGGTAACTTAGGACAGCAAGAGACAGGGCTGGACACAGAAGTATTTATGAAGTAGCTCAAGCAGGATCCAAGTGCCTAGATCTGAGCTTCAGTGGAGCTCCCTGGCTCCATCTGCATTGGGTGCATGGATGTAAGTCCCAGAGGAAGCTGGTGAGGATAAGTAAGCCTACTGGGGCATTCAAGGCCCTGATATTATTGTCACTTGGGCATGTGCGTTAAAATAAGGGTTTTTGCAGGTCCTTCTGACAAGTTTTGGTTTTGGTTGTTTTTTTTTTAAGAAACAGTCTGTGTTGCAAAGAACTATTTATGGATAGATATATATACTCTGATAAGCTGTGAATATTAGTAAAAATAGTGAAATTTTTGCTATGAGTCAAGTCTGTGAATAACAGAAGGTGCATTTGTATGCAAACTCGTGACACCTGGATAGTGATTCCTTCTCTGTATCTGTTCTTATCACACTCTGAACCAAGCTAATAGCAAACCTCCCAGTGCTTTGAGCATTACAATTGTGAGCCTTGAGGGGACTGCTGCACTTTGCACATCATATCTAAAGACATTTATATTGGAAGGATCTGTAGAATTATATTTTTGTATTAGACACTTGATTTAGTGCAGCTATCATTTTTTCCGAAGAGAACAATTTTATTCTTTCACAATCAAAGTCATCAGTTTAAGATCTACTAAAAAAACAGACATTAGCATATTCATTACCAGGGTGATTTAACTATATCTTAGAGCACTGTAGTAAATTACATTCACATCTCTGGATTTTACTCTTTCTTAGCAATATGTGCTTTCCTCAGCAATGGCTATAGTTGGCTCAAGAAACTTTTAATTTAAACTTCTCTTTAAAAATAGCATTATTAATTTTTATGCTGTTATTGTGCCTTTTAGCAGAAGCCATGAAAAAAATCATTATCCTTATGTTCTGCATAAACATTAAACAGTCTCCATACCACACCATATAAAATATAGCAGACATTGAGTAATTACGCTATATAATATTTAATATATACACTATATATACTTTTTGTAAGATGCAGTGTTTTGAAATATTCTTGTCATAAGGTAAGATCCTTTCTCCTGCAGGGAATTCCTGGCTTGCTGCAGTCTGTTTTATGGTTGTATGCCACCACCCCTTCATCTCTGAAGTGCATATTGTCTCTTACAGAGAACTGGACTGGGCCAGTGACTCAAAGGTCCATTTCCAAGAAGCTTTTCAGCAGAATTTTAAAAATATCTAATTCATTTTAATAGAAGCTGTGTGTTTCAATACCCTGGACTACTCTGTTTTCAGCTGCACAAGTGGTGCTGATGATACAATTTTCTGCTGAATCAGAACATAATGGAAATCCATGTGTGTTGTTAGGGGAAGTCCTGTCTGCAGAAGAGCATAAAGCCAAGTCCTGCTAGGTCACATTCATCACTTCCACAGACAGAAAGGGAGGGACGTTATCTGTTGAGAAGATTGAGTTAAAGTGTATGAGTGTCAGCTCCAGGGTCTTAAAAACTGTAGTGTGTACATTTACCTCTTGTCTAAAACTTCATCTGGGCAATGGTAGGCACTTCCATTTGTAAATGGCTAAGAGGTGTCACAGAGGGTTGTCTTTACAATGGTAACAAATGCTAAGACATAACACAATGGTTGCACAAAAGCTGGGAACAAGGTGATCCCTAGGAAGCATTTATTTTTTTCTCTGGGATAAAAGGTGTTATTCTAAGTGTAAAATATTATTATTAGAATTAATTCCATTTTATGTCAATGCTGCTCTATTACTGGAAATCAATATCCACATACTCCACTAACTTCTGTTGGTGTGTGACAGTTTATTAAGGATAAATAAAAAATATCCCTTCAGACTGTGAGAAGTACAACCTTTAACCTAATGGACAATACTGCAGATTTACTTTTTTTTCTTCTCCCTGTAATGCTAAGGAACTGTGAGTTTAAAACAGGTTGGCCCCCATAAAGAACTAGCACATGCTGGAGAGAATGTCTTTTCAAAGCACTTTCACTGAGGGGAAGTAAAAAAAACCCAACCAAAACTGTTTAAATATTGCATTGATAACATCTGAAATGATATTTTATCATTCCTCTCCTAGAGAATGATAGCAATACTATAGCAAGTGACAGAAATAACCTTTTAATAAAAGTGAATTTTTATAGTAGGACTGGATGGCTCAGAATATTAGTAATGGAACAGAGAACCTCTTCCTTCTAGCTCATTCGTTCATGTCTGTCCCTTACTGGTAAAGACCCAAAATTATTGTCATCAGATGGCTGCTTGGGGGCCCTGAGGAAACGAGTTGGTGGTCTTGGTCCAGTCACTGGCACTAATTGCTATCCTTGCTAACAGTCTTGTTAGGCAGGTGTGGAAGCAACCCTGCCTTAATGAACTATTACACAGGTTTTCTATATACCCCTACTTTCAAGCACCTGAATGCTTTACAGATATTAGTCATATTGTCCATACAACACCACTAGTCAGTAGGGACATATTTACCCCTGTCTGCAGATGGAGGAGCAGAAGTATAGTATATATTCCTGCTATATTTAGTCATGCAGGAAGCTGGAGACAAAAGTGAGCACTAGATCCTGCTCTCCCAATTCAACCCTAACTGCAAATGCCATGTCTCCATCTTGTCTGAGTGATAGCAAGAGTTCCACCAAACGAGAGCTGGTGCACAACAGAAAATGGGCCCTGCAGCCTACTGTCTGTCCATATAATGTTTGCTCAATAAATATTTCTAAGCATTTGCATTAATGCAGAGGGAAGGTGCTGCTGCAGTGAAAAGTTTCAGGGGCCTGCATTATTGCAGGAGTTGTATCTTGAAAAGCATGGAGAAAAAACTTGCCCACTTCTAAGAACAATAGACCCACAGCCTGTATTTTTGTGAATCAGATGGTTTGTGACTGATGAGGCTTTTTTCCCAGTTCGGCATAATAAGCAATTTACTTCCTCACTGATATGGTTATTGTCACAGCTTTTGCACTAGTGTTTGATAGCATTGATTAGTTTGTGCTATGCTAATTTTTAGCACAAGGAGGGAATTGATTTACTTCAAGCTTAGTATATTTTAGCACTGAAGTGGAAATAATTCCATTGAAAATATGGAAAATGAGCAGTCACCTTAACAATTGAATAAATGACTTGACATTTGTGAGGCTAAAGTATTCGATAGATAAGAAGATTTTCATATTAAAAATAAATCATTGACCTACCTATTATTTAGCCAGGCTTGGAATCATGAATAAAGGGTCTCCCACAGAAAGAGAGAAGAATATTGATTGTGCCTCAGTATGACAAAAAAAAAAAAAAAAAAAAAGGGTGGCATTTCCTAGTTCCCTTAGGTTATGGTCAGAATAATGCAATAATTTCTTCTATCAAGAGGTCACAGATTATGTGATTTCCTATGTATTCTGCATATACGGGGTACAAATTCTCTTATAGAGATACCTTGTTATTAATTATTCACAAGTCAGAAGTGTGCTCCGTATTCAACTATATTAAAAAGAAACAAATCATATTCTTCATCAAAGAACTTGCACAAGGCAGGAGGGAAGTAACAGAAGAATGGAAGCTGTCCAGGGAAAGCAAAAAAGGTTACAGCAAAAAAACCCCAAACTGCTAGCAAAGGCTGTTCTTTATATCTGGTGGAAGAAAACACATTGTGAAATAAATATTACATTACCATTCTTGTGAAACTCAGCACACAAAATATTCTAAAAACTATGAAGAAGGCTGCCTGTCCAGAATTAATTTGTTTCACTTTTTAATGATTGTTTTGCTACATAATATTTTGTCTGCAGGAACCTACCTCAAACAGGGCTATGGGAAGGAGTGAAGTTATTGTCTGGCTCAAATTTATCTATTTACAGCATTACAGAAGAAAATGAATAAGGGATGAGGACCATGACTTAGCTGGTGTCATCATCCACTGCATTAGGTCATACACTCTGAAACAGAGATCATGTCTCCTATTATATGAATGATCCTCATTTTCTGTCTATGCAGGATAAACCCTCTTGTTTGAAAGAATGACAAGCATTTATACTTGAACCCAAAGTTAGTGAGAATCTTCTTACGGAAAGATAAGGTGTTTTTGGTGGTATATTTTTTGCACAAAAGGTTTAGGCCTCAAGTTTTTCAGATTGGGTACTCAAAATTGTCTTCCTTTCAATTCGTGTGGCTTGTTCCCTATCTGTAGGATGTAAACCAGCATGATTCCTCACCTCACATGGTTTCAGTGAGGATAAATTCACCTGTGTTTGTAAATTCCAAAGAAAATGCTGTAGGAACATTGAATAAGAAGCTCAGAAGGAAATTAATAAAAGTGTGTTCAGTTCTCGGGTTAAACGGTTTACAGTAAATACTGTAAGAAGTCACAAAGTGAATGGTAAAAGAAATAATGAACAGCCAAACACTCAGCATTTTGAATGAGACCTAGTTCCTGTAGAAATAAGCATTATGTAATTAATACCTATCATAATGTATTATTATAAAGGAGATAATTTGCATGGGAAACCTTTGTTGTAGCCTTTGAAGTCATGATTATATGGCCTGAAATGGGAATTTCTGAAATAAACTTTTCCTAATATTATATACATCATAATAATGACAATAATGTAAAATATTTTATATTTTATGTTGGTTAAAATATATTATATGCTCAGCAGTTCCCTGTCCAGTCAGATATGCTGCAGCTTTAAGTTTCTTTTCAAGACTTTCTTAGTGTTAACAGCAGTAGTTAAAAACCAAATGTCTCCTGTATTTTTGTTTTCACTGCAGCAGGGCCACATCTGCACAGCACATTCTAAGCCCATTCTCTCCTAGCACTGCAACACCTGATGTTCCTGTAGGGCATTCATCCCTAAAGTCTTGTCCCTGGCAGGGAAAAGATGCAGCTGTCCCTGATATGAGTTCCCCAAAATAAGCAAGGTAGCTGGGATCTCAACAGTGGGCTCAGTCCTGGGAAGGTTTACCCATCATAGTCATAAGACTTCATTGACCCATTTGAGTGGAATTATTGGAAATAGTTTCCTGTTATAGCAGCAGTCAAAAGATCAATCATGGGAGAGGTCTGTGCTTCTCATAGCTCTGAAGTCAGATGCCTGGAGAGTGCTGAGATCCCATTACAAGCAGTTTATAGTTTTTAGTCTTGGGGAAGGGAAGAAGAAAATGGCAATCCTTGCACTGGGCACTGAATTACCTCTGCTCAATTAGCTAGTTGAATTTTCTGTGTTCCTGTTGTAGTAAGTATCAGAAAGAGTAGCAGAAGACTATTTATTGATATGAACCTCTCCCCAAACTAAGACTTAAATAACAATCAAGTTGGGCTTTCTTTAAATGGCCTTGTCCTAGCACAACGTTGAAAACCAAATCAAGGTGTCTCTTCAGTGTTGGAGGTGGACATTAAATGAAGTCAATCCATTCATTGCATCTGCCTGATAATACCCTCTGAAAGGAAAAAAAATAATTCTTACACAGCCAGTCTAACTGGATTGTCTGAAGTTGCAAGATGTTTCCAAAACAGGTGTAACACATATTACAGGTTTTTGGAAAATAAGTTCTGTAGTAGAAATCATTTATAACCCAGTTGTGGGAGTTGTCTAATGTTGTCTGAAGAACGTTTTTTTGCTAGTTTTCTCTGTTCCGTTTCACCATCTCTTGCATTCTTCCCCTTAAGGTCTGTTTGCTGATTGTTGTAGTTTGAAATTGGCTGGAGGCCAGATGCCCACCAAGCCACTTTAACACTTTCCTCTCCTTCTCTCATTTGGACCAGATGAAATAAATGGGCTAAGACAAAAGCAGCTTAATAAAGAATCAAAGCAATGTTGCAAATGAATCAAAAGAAAAGGAAGATTTATCCTCTACTTCCCGTTATCAGGTGATGTCTGGCCCCTTTCTGGGAAGCAGAGCTTCAAATGTGTAGTGGTTGCTCAGAGAACAAGCCAATGACACCCTCCACACACACTTTCCCTAGCTTTTATAGTTCATTTGATGTCAGGTGGCAGGAAATATCCCTTTGGTCAGGTTGGGTAAGCTGTCTCAGTCATGTTCCCTCCCAAGATCTTTTCCACCCCATCCCATTGCAGGGGGAGTTCTGGAAAACCAGCCTTGTTGCTGTGTGAGCCCTGCCCAGCAGCAGCCACAGCACAGCTGTGTTACCGGCACCTCTCCAGCTCTCCATGCAAAGCACAGCAATGGAAGGGCTGCTATGGGAAAAAATAACTGCAGATCAGACCCGATACACTGATGTAAGAGGTAGAACAAATTCTCCACAAGAAATGCAGGAATAATTTTATTTTACATATAAAGTGGACTGATTTTCTGAAAGTGATGAACATCTACCCTTTTAAATTTGGGCACATTCCAAATCTTAAGTAGCCAGAATTACTAGTCACTTTGAAAAATTATACTTAAAATACATAAAAGTATCATTAAGACTGTGGCAGATGAGTAATCCAATTGTGCTTTTTAAACATTGGGCATATACTAATGCAAATGTGGTAAAGTGTCTGAAAATATAGATAAATAATTTTTCAATATTCTATGTATCTACTCTCAGATATGTGAGAACATGTTGTTTATCCTGTCAAGTTTCGTCATGTTCATATTAAAGAATGTCCAGTTGCTTCTTTTGCATGATAAATTCCTAAGAATATAAGAAGATACAAGTAAATGTAATCTTGCCCTAGGAGTATGAATAGTAACATCATTATATACAGAAAAAAGTAGCTGAAAGTAAGATGTGTTTCATGGTAGTACCTAGCTAAGGAAGGAAATAACATGTAGCACAAGCAACCACTAACAGGGTTAAATCTAATCAATGACATGACACATCACTTAACATCAGTCTAGTAAAGAATATAAAGAGGAAGATAGAGTGTAAAAATAGTTTTACCTTCATTGCTATATTTTCTAGAGTTCCACTGGTAAGAGAAGGTGCAAAATATATTTTGTGTCAAAGGATGCAGGGATGCAACAAGGAAAGATAAAGCTTCTCTTGAAATCAAGCTAGCGAGGGATGTCAAGGATAACAGGAAAAGCTTCTACAAGTATGTTGGAGGCAAAAAGAAGTCTAAAGGCAGTGTGGGCCTGCTACTGGATGAAGCGGGTGCCCTGGTGACTGAGGACATAGGGAAGGCTGAGTTACTGAATGCCAC
>JANHGL010011956.1:5000-25420 GCA_024611195.1 Ceyx melanurus | reverse complement strand
TGGGTCCAGTATTATTCAATATATTCATCAATGACCTGGATGAGGGAGTAGAGAGCACCCTCAGCAAGTTTGCTGATTATAGAAAACTGGGAGGAGTGACTGACACAGCAGCAGGCTGTGCTGCCATCCAGAGAGACCTGGACAGACTGGACACCTGGCCTGGAAGAAATTTAATGAAATTTAACAAGAGCAAGTGGAAGATGCTGCATCTGGGGAAGAACAACTCCATGTATCAGTACAGGCTGGGGGCTGATCTATTGGAGAGCAGCTGTGGAGAAAGAGACCTGGGGCTCTTGGTGGACAGGTGGATGACCATGAGCCAACAATGCGCACTTGCATTGGCCAAGAAGGCCAATGGGATGCATTAGGAAAAGTGTGGTCAGCAAGTCAAGGGAGGTTCTCCTCCCCCTCTACTCTGCACTGATGAGACTCCACCTCGAGAACTGCGTCCAGTTTTGGGCACCCCAATTCAGAAAAGACAAAGATTTATTGGAGAGAGTCCATTACAGGGCCACCAAGATGCTGAAGGGAGTGGAGCATCTCCCTGCTGAGGAAAGGCTGAGAGAGCTGGGGCTCTTTAGCCTGGAGAAGAGGAGACTGAGGGGGGACCTCACCAATGTCTATCAATATGTTAAGGGTGAGTTTAAAGAGGATGGAGACAGATTCTTCTCAATGTCATCCAATGACAGGACAAGAGGCAATGGGTGTAAGCTAAAGCACAAGAGGTTTAGGGTCAACACAAGGAAGAACTTTTTCTCAGTGAGGGGGGTGACAGACCTCTGGAACAGGCTGCCCAGGGGGGTTGTGGAGTCTTCATCTCTGGAGACACTTAAGACCTGCTTGGATCTGTTCCTGGGTGCCTTGGTCTAGGTGATCGTGCTCTGGCAGGAGGGTTGGACTAGATGCTCTTCTAGGTCCCTTCCAACCCCTAACATCTGTGAATCTGTTAACTGGATACTAATTTTGAATTGGGCAGCAGTTCATGCCTTCAACGTGGCAGAGAGAGTACAGCAATCCTGTGCTCAATTTCAGACACTTGTCAAGAGGAGAGGTAGTATGGGGTGAAGTACAGCATAGGACAACAAAAATCACAGACATTTCTTAACTATTTGATCAATGATTTCTGTCTAAAAGGGGACACCTTAAGTACATACGGTTCTTCGGGGATTAATCATTTTAGAACTGAGTTAGACTTGATCTGAAGAAGAAATACCAATCTAAAATGATAGTCTTTCAAGGACTTGGTGTTGCACAGAGAGTAAATTATATGCATTATATAATACAGCTGTAATTTAAATAATCACAGAGTGCTGTAGGACAGCTATAGCACTGTAGAACAACTGTAATAATAATCAGAGAGGTAGTAGAAAGTTGCTGCATTGACTTCTGACTTTTCTGTATTAGCCCGTTTGTTGTATTTTTTTATGATCTCTTTACTTTTTCAGAAATTTTATGTTGAATAAAGTAATCTGCCTTGAATAGAAAAAAAATCAGCTCCAGGTGAGGAGAAAGGGGCTGTTTGGAGCCACTACTAATCCAGAGAAGAGAATACTTTGGCAGCAGGTGATTATTCACCTCTCACTCTCTGAGTAGTCCAATCATTTAAAAAAAAAAAGTTTTCACATTTTACTTTCACTGGTTGCAGACCTAATACCCCTCTCTTGGGTCACATAATGAGAATTAGAGGCATATTTCTTACTGCAGTGTTGAGAGACCATTTTCTGGCAGCTAATTAATGCTCCATCCTTACCTAGACTCAAAGGAATTTCAGTCGTCTTATTACTTAAAGATTTTATTTTTTTTTTAAATGAGGAAAGTCTTTTTCAGGAGGAAGTTATATCCTTGATATTTTAGATATTACTGTTTCTTCTAGAAGTATTTCATATTTCTTTACAAAAGAAAGATGTTTATTTTTTATGCAAAATATATGTAATTACATTTCTGACTCTCTTTGCTTCTTCTAATCAAAATACACAGCAGTACTTTTTGTGTGGGTTTGTTTGTTTGTTTTGTTTTGAAAATCACTTCTATTTCAATAGTTGTAGGCCAGCTGATATGAAAATAACAAGGAAAAAAAGGAAAAATCTGCACAGCGATGGAAAAAGTCCAAAATGGTTGAGAATATGGTAGAGCAGCATAAGACTGTGTATCACACTTTATATAAAATGCAAGTGACATCAGCAGGACTTGGGATGAGTCTCTAACTTCAATTGAGTTAGTTTTATTTAAATCATATCATTTTCAACTCAGAGTAAAAACTGTTTCTATCTTTTTGTGTTTTCAGTCATTTTTCAAGACATCTTGCTAACACTAATCTCCTTTAAGGTAACTGTCATCTGAGCAGGGAGCTTGGACTAGATGAACCACCAGATGTCCCTTTCTATCCCACCCACTGGGTTGTGTGATTCTGTGGTTATGGTAAAATCTGTGGCAGCACACCACAGGAATGCAGATGTGCACATCAGGGCATTCTGTTGAGCACTGATCTAGTTCTCAACAATAGCATATTTTATGCATTTGGGAAAGTTATTTTGCACCTTTATCATAGTGAATGTTATCAACAGTCATGGATATTTTTACAGGACCTGCCCTACCACTCTATTTTCTGGATTAATTAGCTAATATTTCTTCAGTGTTTTGCATGTGTAAATGCTGTGTAAATACTAAATATTTACTAACTCTGCAACTTGCTTCTAGTGCTCACATCACCATGGTAAGCACCACCTTCTTTCCCAGTATATACAGGCTAATTAGTATTTGCCTAAGGATACAGCTTGCCACCACTGCAAGTCAGCCACTGATAGATAGTCCTCAGTGTTGTTTTCAGTAGTTATAGAGGAGTTTGCATCCAATTTCTTTTAAAGGTGAATATCCTGTCTAACACCAGTTTTTTGCCTAAAATTAATTGTGATCTTTTTTGGTCTGATTTCTGCTTTCAAAATAGGAACTTTTGTCTTCCCGTAGTCTTATTTTTCAACTCGTAAGTATAATAGAATATATAAATTAACATAGCATGTTTTCGGCTGTTCTTTTTCTTTAACAATAATTATGTAATCTACCATGTTGTATGTGTCAATGTATCATCCACATGATGCCTGAGCCATCTTCTCAGCTATGGGATATTTGATGTGGTGTATGCAGGTACAACTCACCTGTTTTTCCCTATCAGCCACAATGAAAACAAGGAGCTTAGAAGCAGCAGTTCTCTAAAACTAGCACCATTTAGAGGAGAAAGACCTGGGTGAAAACAAATGGTTTATGTTTTCAGCCAAAAATAAATAAGGCATGGACTATGGCTCTTTCATCTACGAGTGAGTTTTATTAAAGAGTTAGAGCAAGCTCTAGTTTACATGATATTCAGAAACATATGTATGCATTAAAGGAAAGTGGAGAAGGAGGAGGGGATCTCAGAAAATAACAAAGCAGCAGTGTATGCGTGCAATGATTTTTCATTCTGTTTCGCTTCAGCTCTGCCCCTGCAACAGAGGATCTAATCAATCTGCCGGCTATTAAGTTTGTTAATTGATAATGCATACTAATTAGGCTGTGCGCAGTTACTTAAGAGACTTTGCTAAGGTGATTGTAGGCACAAGTCCAAATGGAGTTTAAAGTATTCTGTGTGAGGTTAAAACCCATCAACCAGAATAGATGGATTTTATATTATAACAGAAGGCACAACATACTCATAAGTATTTAATGTATTGCACAGTTATCCATTGTTACACATCCGAAGTCTAGCTAGCAATTAAAAATTAAAAAAAAAAAACCTCTAAAAAATGAAACTAAATAAAACACATATATGAATATGCAGAGATAGTAGAGATTAAGGGAGACTGCAATTTAGTCTTACAATAAATACTCATATTTATTTTCACACTTATGTCTAGGAACAATAGTACGTAGATCTGCTGCAAGGGAGGAGCAAGCATAATGAGAACACAGACTAATCTAGCTTTATGAACACTTTGACAGTAAGCCATATAAAAATGACATGCCTTTCTGCCCCCATCCAATAGGGCAATAAACCACTAGTAGCAGAGTAGCATCAAAAGGATGTCAACTAGCTATTTGTAATATAAAAAAGTCAGAGCTATTATTTATATAGTTACTATATTATTACAAACCTAAGAGTTCCCTTTCCATTTCTAGAGGCTCTATTCATGGTACAGTTTGAGGTGCTCCTGACCTTAAGGAAGTAATTTCTTACATTTTAATATTCTTGGTCTTTTTTCCCCCATTTCTTCTTCTTTTCTATGCATCATATAAAATGAAAGTTCTTTGCAATATAAATTTGGAGTTGGCAGGCGCTAGTGATGGAGGTAGTGGGCATTTAATTAGTGAATGAATTGTATTCTTATGGTGTGACTACTGGACCTAAAATCCAAGCTGTAGCGCTTTATTTTAACTGTATGAAAATGACTGGGTGCCAAAATTTGGTATGCAGAAAACTATTTTTAAACATTGAGTGATTAGAAACGAAAAGAATAAAACAGAGATGATTTCATGTCTCGCAGACTTGTTGTAAGAAAATTCCTTGCAATGAGATACGTCATATTGGAAGAATTATTCCAGTGAAGACACAGACACATTTGGAGTGATAGAATGTACCAATAAAAAGGTTTTGGTGATGTGGAACTGTAAGGTTGTATAGCATATGCTATAATTAACAGTATAGAATGTATAGGTTGTGCATATAATATGTTAAGGGTTATGACAAAATTACTTTTTGTTTCATACTACCAGTGCAATGATTTGTATGTAATATAAATTTAGAAATGTAAGGACTGATCTATGTGGCTGAGCAGTGACGCAGAAGGCCCATGCATGAAGTAATGAAAAGATAATTTTCATCAGGTTACAGGAAAAACCTGATTAGGCTGGTTTTAAGAAAAGGCTTTGTGACATTAGCACTGCAGCTTTCTCACTGAGAGATAAAAGCACAACTTCTAACATGCTTTTTTGAAGTTTTCTTCTTCTGAGGTCTCTATAGGAGCTCTTACACCTTCTATCTCTTTCAGTGCTTTGCTGAACAGTCTGTAATGTCACATGAATAAGGGGAGATGATCTTAAAAGGAAATTATTGGCATGAAAGAGTGATTCCCTCTAGATTTTCTACATTTTAGGAAGGGTACAATAAAGATGGTGATTTTGCAGGAGAGTTTGATAGCAGAACTGTGTAAATTCTTACAAATCTGACACTGGAGACAACAGTATCTAGATTTCTCCTGTCCACACAGACACTGTTCTGAGGTGCTTCTGTTTTGAGACTGTAGGACCTCCTCCTCCTTGATAGGGAAAGATGGGCATGTCCAGATTTTAGTTCTGACCACTCAAGATCAGAATTACCTTCTCAGAGGCTCCTGTTGTTTTATGGACCTCACAGGTTCTTAGGGAGGATGAGATTCACAATGCACTGAAATATATCTGTTGGGAGTGTCTACAAGAAAGTTTGGTGGATTTGAACTAATCACTTTTACCAAGACAGTGCTAGATGTTTTAGGTGAAATAGCTAGCTTGCTATCTATCTATCTATCTATCTATCTATCTATCTATCTATCTATCTATCTATCTATCTATCTATCCATAGTATAAACATAAGAGAAGTTACACCACAGGTGACTGTTTGTATGGTGACATCTCTTGACAGCAATGAATATATAATCTGAAGAAGCCTATCTTACACGAGCTGATGACTGGTAATCATGAAAGAAGCTAGATTAATAACTTTATTGATTAGCTCTGAAGCAGAGCTTAGAGCAAGGTATAGCACAGGCTGTTTTTTTTGTTGTTTGGTTTTTTTTTGTAATATGTGGTTGAAACAATGAGGAGAGTTCACTTAGCCATTGAACACTCTACTTTAAGGCTGCCCTCTGAAAAAAGTAAAAGGACAAAGCAGGTTAAATCATGCTATACCTGTTCAAGACACTTGCCTATCCTAGGAATATTGCACCTGCATTATTGAAGAGGGTTCTGCTGTGACATTACTCTTTAGTGCACATCCGTGAGATTTTAGCCCATAATGTCAACTAAAACAAAGTGAATAGTAAGAAAAATGTTCCGCGGATATTTGTCAAAGTGGAAAGTGGATTTCAATTAGAGCTTGCTTGCAATGCTTTCACGTTTGCTTTCCAAGAACACTTGAGTGCTCAACCTTTATTAGTATGAATAACTAATGAAAAAGTGAATGCAAGCTCAAATAGTCACCAAAAGCAGATTTTGAAGAGAGAATTCACTGGAGAACTCTGTCACTAATTTTGAATAAGAAGTACTTCAGAGAATTTTATAATGTTACATCTCTTTGTGGGCAGTTTACAAAGAGAAGTAAAGGTAACATCTGCAGAATAATTTTCAGCAAATAAAATGTTCACTCAGCTCTAATGTGAAAAACCTCCCAGTGTCACTGTCATTTCTGTAAGGATAATATTCATTGTTTCTTGTTTCTTATATGATGAAATTCTTAGCTTGTCATCTAGGGCATGCTTCATAGAGGTTCAAGCACCTAGGGCTCCCATGGACTTAAATAAAATTGGAGATTGCTTGGTACCCTCAGGACTGGATCCCTAATCACTAATTCTTTATAGTTTATCTTTTCCTGCTGTATTTTTTATAGGTTACACTTTTAGTAAATTGGGCCTGCTCTCCCACTTGTGTAATCTTAGATATTTTATTTCTTGATGAACTAGGTGAAATGTACAGCATTTAATTATGGTTTTCATTGTGCATATATTTTACTTCATGCATTTCATTACTATATTCTATAGAATTGTATTTAAGATTTAAAAAAATGCTGCAGGGGATTTGCTGGATTGCGGTGTTGTAACTCGATATGGGTTGGTGTTTTATTTCACTGGGACTCCTTATTGTTCAAGGGACTATTTAATACAAGCAAGAATATCATCCTCTGATTTTAATTAGAATGCAAATCTTACAGCTAAGGGCAGAGAATTTAGAGAGAAGAGCTTCACAAAATAAGTAATGCTAATTGTAAACCTAGACTACCAGGAATCAAACCATATCTGAAAATGAGTTTTCAGAATTACCTCATTTCCAGATTGTCAAATGCTTCCTTTAATCTCTCATTCTGAGTTTTTCTATCTTCTTTCACAAGGGGAGAAGGAATATTGTTGCCATAATCTATTGCTACTTTTGTTGTAGATGGTAAAATAAGGGTCTTCTCATACTCCTGTTTATCATCCTCTCCTGACTGTATACAGAAACAAAAGAAAAGGCAAAGCAAAACAAAAATAAAAGAGAGAAAAATATACTTAATCTTTCACTTAATATAAAGGAAAAAAAAATTATTAACTTTCATCTTTGTGCTCCAATGTGAACTACATCCTGTGGGCTTAAAAATTTAAGAATGAAGATGAATGGAACTCTCTCTTGCTTAGCAATCAAATATAAAATAAACATTTGCCTGAAATGATTGCTATTGCTTAATATGTTTTACAAGAATTAAGATACTCCATTATGCCATTTCTCAGAATATGTAATGCTTTGTTTTTCTTCAGTAGTATTTTGTTGATTTCCAAAATATTAAAATTGATTATTTTTGCCCGTTCAACAGCAATTTCTTTATATAAACAAATGCTTCTAAATACTTTAAGAAAAGAGGTATTAAATTGCTTAAAACACAAACCATTAGTGAGCCTCACAGGAAAAATCTGAAAATGTGAAAACAACAAGGGAAGAGTACAATGCAAATAGTAATTATTGTAATACATCAAATAATAGTATATGTACTAGAATTGAAGTTCTATCACCTAAAGAATAGAGACTTTTTACATAGCCTTAAAAATTCTTTGTTACAGTGTGATGTACAAATAATTCATTTTGTCTCACATGTGAAACATATGCACATGATGTCTCTAAAAAGGCTGTGTCCAATTTGCTGTTGAATATAGTTGATGCAATTCCTAGAGATTCTTCCATAATTTAGTATTTTAAAAGTTAATAGAAGTACTAAACCTCATATTTTATAATAACACTTTATTAAAATACATTCAAGTGAGCATGAAATAATGATTAAACCACAGTCCTGAGACTTTCTCTATACAGCTGTTGCCCTGTGAAGACTCACTGATCAGTCAGAGTAACATCTGGAACAGTCCACTCTTTAGGTACTAAGTGGGATCTCCTTTATCAAAGGATAATTAAATTTTGGGAGCAATGTCCACTTAAAATTGAAATAAAATTGACCAGTAGTTTATATATTTAGGCTTGTCATCTTATTTCTACAAAGCATGTTTGGAAAATGTCTTCTTCCAGTAAATTCACTTATCTTCATCATTTTGGCTTAAACCAAAGGTCATCACTGATGTTAGCTTTATGAAAAAGGAGCAGAAGAGCTAAAAACATACATAATAATTCTGGATAACATCACTCAGGTATATTATTTTTTTTAATTGAACATGTGCCACACAACATATTTTATATGCCAAAGTGTAAATATCCCAGTTTCAGCCCCCAGATCAGGTGAACCAAAGAACTCCAATTCCTGTGTCTCTCACTTAAACCTAAAGTGAGGTAAAATGGAATTGAGGACTTTGCTTTCTATTTTTCTGTTCATTAATAGCTTCCGTTTACCTCTTGCTTTTATGATTTTGTATAGAAAGTCATTGGCTTCAGTAGGATTTCTCTTTGATTTATACCAGTATAAGTAAAAACTCATATTGGCTCTTTTCTCTCACTGAAGATGTTGCCCATGAGATGTGTCAGAATAATGACTCGGGAAAATGAAGTCATAGAGTAGACAAGGCTCCCAGAGAATGAGTGGCCTTGCACACTTCACTGGTCCCCACATCAGTGTGCACCGATCCTGCCATGACGAGGATTACCTGGGGAGGTGCCTGACATTCTCTGTGCCTGCTCAATCTGTTCTGTGTGGCAATAGGGGTGATAACTGTGTTGTGGACATTTGTCCTCAAAGAGTACATTTCTCATACCAATAGGCTATTGACTTTCAGTAATTGCAAACTTAGGGAAGATTTTTATTGGTGTGCTGGAGATAAAAGATCTCTTGTCCCAATACCACAACCTTCCACAATGATTAAACTGCAACTAGAAAAGAGACAAATTTTGTTCAGTTTTCTCACCTGTCTGAAGAGGGTATTGGTGTCTGCCTACATGATCAAAGAAATATCACGTAGAGATTTATTTCACAATGGGACTTGTGCCACAAAGCTGTAAGGCAGTTTGTTAATGATAATTTGTCAAGTTTTTTGTCATAACTGGATGCTAATAAGGGATATTAAGTATGAGGAAATGAATGGCTGATTAATAGCCTTACCTTTAAACACAATTATGTAAAAAAATTATTAAAACTTTATAGAGTCAGTAGTTTTGAAAGATGAATTTGACCAGTTATATTCCTTGTTTAAACTATAACAAAGCACCTGGAATTATAATGTCCTTTGCTTCCTTTGCGGATGTCATATTACGTTTTTTGGTGATTACGTCAATTTAGTATTTCACGTATTATTAATAATTCCTCATTATATAAAATTATTACTAAACTGGCAATTAAGTGAATGTGAAGGATCCATATGCTGAAGTGTTTGTAACATTTCAATTACAAACTTCACATCAGATGTCTTCCAGTGTACATCAATAACATTAATGAACAATCTTTTTGCCAAAGCCACCCAAATGAGTTCCATTACCTTATTTTCACACAACCTTGGCTACATCTTCTTAAATATTGGCTTCAAGAGAAATCAGGTAGTCTGCTTTCTTGTTCTTTAGTAAAACCAGGTTTCTTCATATCCCGATAGTTGTCATATCTAGCCATAGAACTTTCTGCTAATGGCAGATTTTTATTTAAACCTATCTTAAACTGATTCAGTTTATGCTTGATAATTTTCTCAGCATTTATAAGTTCCTTCTTTTTATTTAAATTAAAAATGTCTCTTAAGTTAAGAACACGTCCCTTTTTACTGTTCCTCTTCAAAGACAGGTGTAGTCTCCTAAGGTAAACCAATTATGAAGAAGACTTAGACAGCACACATTGTGTATGGTAAATCATAATAGTAACTTTACTTCTTAGTTTCAGTCTGTGAGCCACCTAGATTAATTGTCATACGTTCTCTAAAAGCATAAATCAAACAATTTTTGAAAGACAAAGAAGATTAAGAAAAATAATAATTGAATGAAATTGACAAGTACTATGCATACAAAACTCCCTCCTTACACTGCTGTGCATTTTCCTTATCAAAGATATAAAGAATACTTCAGCAAAGCAAAACATATTAGTAAGGTAAAATAACTTCAGAAATGCTCCTCCTTTCATCTTTGGCTTCCTGGTTTAGTCCATCTGGGACTTCATCCACTTGTTGCCTTGCGCTTCGAATTGACAGACTGTAAGATTACCTGTGGTACACATCTTGCCTTCCTACATTACAAAAGTTAGACTAGTTGTCATTGCTGACCAATGTTGAGTAGACACTGGTTGGTTGCTCTTCTTGCTTCCCTCTTTTTAAAAATGAGCACCTGCCACTCTGATACTACTGCAGCAGGCACAAATATGAGATAAACAAACCACAGAGGATTCATTTGTCATTCATAAGTGCTAGTGGTTTCCATGATTATGCATTAGTCCCTATACTTCATGTCCATATCCAAGACTCCACTGATAAATTAGCATGCTCTTGTAACAATCCTATGATACAAGTTAGTAGCAAGTGGAGAAACACCAGTTTCTACAACTAGTCTAGCAACAAAAGATAGTCAAATTTGAGGCTGATTCTCCTTGACTTACCATGCTTGGATGAGGTCCCTAACAAAGACTCAATACAGAAAGAAGTAATTCAGGTTATATTTATTTTTTGACTGAGGGGTTTACAATTTGGCCAGGCTTCTCATGACTGTGATCAAGTGGTGTTCTCTGCATTTGTAATTTATACCCTTTCAACTCTCCCTGTAGACTTCTTCAAAGGCAGGGATGACCACCTGACACCACTACCTTGGAGACCATAGCATACAATGGGGTACAATACCATGAAGTACGAGGGTACCTCATTCTTTCATTTTTCTCCTTCTGGCAGGATTTTCAGAAGTGGATGGGGATTGTAAATTAGAATTCTTCAAATTTTAGGTAACAAGTCTCAGATTTCTAAATTTTCCTGACTAACCACTGAAGAGGAAGCAAGTGGCAACATTTATTTTAAATATTATCATCTTTTAAGTTATCTTCCATTGACAATTCCAGAGTGAATGTATTCAAAATCACTCACAACTTCTTTTTTCTCATTTCTTTAGAAAACTCATTAGATACACAATTTTATGTTAGCATTTCTCTGTACTGCTTTATATGCATAGATGACATGAGGGTAGAAGTCATAACCTGTTCAGGTGTTTCTTTCTAAAATGAGAAAGTGACCTTTTGGAATCTGATTTGAATTTTATATTGGTTGAATGGTGCACTTTCGCAGCAACAGCTATTAACCAGAATTAATATTGGCTCTGTAAAAGATCTTCCAGCATCTCTTTGTCAGACAGCCAACTTTACCCAGGTTTGAAAGTGACAGTATGCAACATTGTGTGATTTGCATAAGGGAAAAAAAGGGCAGATCAAGTTGTTTTTCCTAGAGGAGTTTTGATATGTGGACATCATCAATCTGTTTTCCTGTCCTCACTATCCTGTCTCATTCTTATTCTTTGTCTTTTGCATAATAGACTTCTCACAGAGACACTAGTCTGCCCTCCACCTTTGTTCCCTCAGGTGATAATCCATGTCTTGTCCATGGAAATCCCTTACCCCTATCCTTTTGCTATGTATAAAATCTCTATGCTACAAACAAGTTATCCTTTCTTTTTGTGCTTCCCCCAGCAACCTGGACTCTTCCAATTCTGTTCTTTTGTCTTCAAACTCCCATCTGCCCTACAGCTATGTTTGCTGAACTTACCATAGTTCTTCCTCACACTCTCTTTTTCTCTCCTTCTAGTACCTCTTTGCCCTACACAGCAACTGTGCTGTTCATAGTAAATTCAGCAATGTAACCTGTCCTGTCTTGTGAAACAAGTGTGAATATAGGAATAAGAAAAAAAAAAAAAATAGGGGGGACGTTCTGTATTTTCACATATTAAACTATGAATAGCTAGCATCCCAAAGAAAAAGAAAAAAATTGTAACAGGATCCAGAAATATGTTTGTGTGGTTGCAGCAATGTAATCACAAAGAAAATAATAAAAATTAAATATGTGAAACAGATTCTTATACACTGCTGCTATATAAAGGATACTATGAAAAAATATTATCTAGAAGTTAGGATTATCCAGGTTGGTCAGCAATCAGTATATTCTTCTTATAAATGAGGTAAATACACACATTTGTGATAGTCAAGCAAAGGGTTTTGTGTTTTCTATAGAGCAGATCAACATCGCTATTCTAGTGAAAAATAGAAGATAAGACTTTGATCAGAAACCCAAATTAGTCCAGTGGAAGGC
This sequence comes from Ceyx melanurus, assembly GCA_024611195.1. NCBI lineage: Eukaryota > Metazoa > Chordata > Aves > Coraciiformes > Alcedinidae > Ceyx > Ceyx melanurus. Next base: position 12,977 of record JANHGL010011956.1, on the reverse strand, counting down.
AACATAGTTATTGTGTGTTATATGGAAGCTTCCTGTTTGCATCCACACAAGGGGTGTGATACACCAGGAGCACCCTTCCATGCAAACGATGGCAGTGTATCATGGGAATCCCCAGGTTAACTGCTGTGGAGAAGGTAATAAGGCCAGAGAGCCCAATCCTAGGGAACAGGTGGAACATCTGTCAACTGAACAGTAATGAAGCACACTAGTGACATGTCCAGAAAGATGTATTTGGATTATCAGGTATGGGATTTTTTTAAACCTTCTCATAAAACACAGATTTTATTACCTTCTAAATTATTAAAAACAAAAGCATCACCATATTATATGTGTCTTTGGAAAGTTTTCTGAAAAAAAACCAAAACAACAAACCAAACGAACAACTAGTCTTTTATTAGGTTAAAGCTTTTACTTATGGATTTATTTATTTGAACCTAATTCATTAGTGAAGTACTTCAAGAAAATCCAGTCTCAGTTGGAAAAACTACCTTTTGTGATACTGCCACATCAGGAAGGTGTTTGGTGATAGGTTAAGTGAGTGATCATGCAAGTTAGACCTGTTCTGAAGCTACTTTAACCTACACACTGAACATTTCCAAGAGTGTAAACAATTCTGTTTGCAACATAACGCAAAGCACAAAATCTGAACACACAATAAAGTATGTCGTCACACAAACAGAAACAAAAAAAACAATGTGTCAAGTAATTTTTCCAGAAAAAAAGCAACAATTTTCTTCACTAATTATTTGCTCACCACCAATCATGGGAATGTGTGACAAATACCCATGGAACTTCTGACCACCAGTAACTAATACTAACTGTAAGACAAAATGTTCATGGAATTCCTCCAAGTCTCTTCTCTTTTTAAATAGGAAAGTATTCATTGTTCATATGAGACTGACGTTTTCTTGAGAAACTAACTGAAAAAAAAAGAAGCCCTTCGAATATGTGAGATAACAGCATTGCTGTATTTATCCTGTATCTTTTTAGAACATTGTGTTCAAGAATTCTAATTTTTTTTAATTGAAAAAGAATCAACATTTTTTCATAAAAAAATAAGATCAACCTTTGTTTTGACTTGCTGGTATTGATATATGTATGTACAGAGACCTTTTTGCTTTCTGGACCTAAAGCAACAATCCTTGATGGTGGTGTATCATGTGGACTCACTGGCTTCCATCAGAACTCACTTGGAGGTCTGCAGCATTCTTTACTGTGGGCTTTGTATATGAGTGTTTTATTTTGGATGCTTTGCTGTTGGTCTCGAGTAGAAGGGCTGTGTATTACCTGGAAATAGCAGATGAATTTATGTGGGAAAGTATTCTGTAAGTGAGCCTACTCCTATACCTCTCTAAAGCACACCTAAAGATTCAGGTGGGCTTTAACCTATGTAGCCAAATGTCTCAGCTTTTCACTTTGTGAGATCTAAATTAACTGTTTTTTGTTTTTTGTTTGTTTTTTTTTTTACCCCTCCCTTTTCCATTTATAATCTTATTTGCCAAAAACATCACCCTGGACACTGGGCAGACTTTTGTAAGAGTAATGAGAGCCCCTACTGATTCTGAGTCCTAATTGAGGCTTTAGCTAATGTACCCTTTGAAAATCAGCCATAGTTTTGGATTCAAATTGAAAGCCCCAAACTGGATGTTTCTAAGGTGCTCTATAAAGTGCTGACATAAATTCTTCGATTTATGTAGTGCTGTCATAAAACAGGATCCTTTGGATCTTCCACACTATTCCAGCACATTGAGATGAGAATTTAATCAATGAGAATCAATTCATAGCCCAGCTTCCCTGCTATTTGTTTTTCAATATATGTGATGTGACAACAGTTTGTCTTTATAAAAGTGTGGTCCTCATTCCCAGGAGCTGTTGGGTGGGAGGAGACAACAGTTTCTACTTTCCTGCTGCTACACTATGTCTTAGCAAGTGCGATTCCCAGATTTGCAGGTTCAAGAAGTAACTCTCCTCCCCTCTGGGGATGTTTTTTCCACTCTTCCTGGATGCTGAGAACACATCACTAGGTTAGCAAAAACCTACAGAAGAGCTAAGGAAAAAAGAGGAAACATTTTAATGAGAAATTTTAACTAATTATGAAAATAGATCTTGTGGAAGAGGAGGAGGCCTTTTTACCTCCCTAACAGACTTTTTAGCTAAACTGTCAAACTAAGCTATGGTTCTCCACACTGAATTTTAAGTCAAAATCATTGTCATCAGCATGAATTGCATATTACAGACACATTCTACTAATATTTTACCAATGAAAGGGTTAACAAAAACAGAGTTAACTATTAGTTAGTATGAATAATAAATACACTTTTTTTTTTTTTTTCCTTTTTTAATGGCTAGTTTGACTGTATGTTGTAATCATGTTTTTCTTTTTATGGGATCAGTGAGTCCGGGGAAGCAGACTATAGAGTAACAAACTGGGGACTTACAGGAGGCAAAATAAAATATGCCTGGTGAACTACTGACAGAAATAAACAGTGTAAATCAACTTTATTAACTACTCAGACATGGAGGCCAGCTGCAGTAAGTCCATAGCATAATAGGAGAAAACTGAAGACAAGTATCCTCTGGAAACTACAGAGGTATCACCATCAGTTCTCACAGGACACATCGTCCTCACCCACTTGTTCCTCTTTTCTGCAGCTTGCCCAGAGGCACAGGGCTATCACAGCTCCTTTCATCCTGCAAGGTGGTCTTGAACTAGAGCGGGGCAATGACAAAGATTAAGGACTGAGCTCCTGTAACCCCTGCAAGTTGCTTTTGCTGATACATAACTTCCCCATAGCTCCCTGGGATGCACCTTCACATAAAGCCCTATACACAGGAAAACAGGTTTAGTCTTGATCTACTAAAAGTGAATGCAAAGCACTATGATACTGGATTACTTCATCTTTGCAATTGGCTTTCTTCATGGGGACATTTAGCAAGTAAACGGAGATATGTGAGACTACTGTTGGCATTGTGAAAGGGGATAGCTAAAATAAGTCAAAACTAAGTTAAGCAAACTTAATTAAATTTAATTGCACTAAGCTTCTAATTGCACTGTCACATTGAAAACAATTCAGATTTACTTTAAGAGATTTTTGGTAGTACTAAAATTTTCCTGTTAGTTGTTCAACTCCCCTAAACTCTGCCTGCATTCAATGTGTGTCTCAGAGGATGGGTTTCTCTATCTTGCCATCCCAACTCATACCTAAAAAGCTGCTGTTTTCTCCTGGATGTGACTGTAAAACACTGAAATAACTTCAGGACATTTGCCCTCGACTGCACAGTCTAGTATTGTTTCTTTTATGTGACTATAGTCAAGGAAAGCTTAAAGTGAGATGGCTTTCCTACAAGGGTTACAGTCTCTATCATTTCCACTGGCATGTTCATCCACTTCAAAGTAAGGGCAAGTCCTTTTTTATATTAGACTTTCCCCTTTATAGATTTATTTCTCGTTGACTCTATAATTATACAATTAAAGCTAACAAAGGTAATTTAAACAATTAATTTATTTAATGGCATTGAAGAGAGTGCTTAAGGTCAGAGAAGATCTGAGATTCTAGAGAATCACAGAAGTCATGATTCATGAGTGATTTCCAGCCTGTGGTGATAGTTAGCTGTGTGACATTGGAGGATAATGACCAAAGGTTTGAGAGAGACACTGTCGGGAAAACATCTGCTGACAGGGGTACATGAGAAATCTGGGAGAAGAAGTCTTGCTCCTGTGAAAAAAAAAGTTTTTTAATTATTTTTTTCTAATAGAATGAGAGGCAAATCATATTTTCATATTATAAGGAAGACTTTCACTAGAACAGTTCTGGTTTGGTTCACATGTAGAAAATATCAATATGCAAGCCATGTCTGAAAACCCAGCTTATCTTCTGGAACAGCAGATTAAGAAAGCAGACTAAGACTACAAAGGAAAAAAATAATGTAATGTTAGTGTCTCTGAAGGGCTGAGCATTTGCAAATGAAGTGGAAGTACAAGAATATTTTGAAATATGGAAACAAATTTAAACACACAGAATCCACAAGGATACCATGGATGCAAATATGTAGTATGCCCGCTGAGGAAGCATCTCTTCTATTGTATATGTATCTATTTCTAATCCTTCAAAACATGTCTGCATTCTGTGTCTCAGAAGTAGTGGGAATCCATGGTGAGTCATTGATGCCAGAGGCAACTGCCTTCCATATCTTCCTGAAAATGCCTCTGGAGGAGTAGGCAAATGAGTGCTTGTTCTGCTGTGTCTGCGTTGTCTTTCTGCAAGACTGCTGAGGAAAAAAGCTCTCTTAGTAAGTCTGAGCACTCAGACATACAAGATCTCCCCATCACTGCATGCTTCTACCTGCTTTGCTACCCTGTGTCCCATAGATGAGACCACTTGTGATTGGCTGTGTCATTGGGTTTGCACTCATATATTCTCTACTGTACTGTGAAGGACAAGAGACTACACAGGGTCTGTGTCTTACATCAAAAAGCAGGTTAGTCTAATGCTCCACTGAGTTGTGAAGAGAAGGAAATTTTCATCTCCACCTTCAGGCTGGAATTCCTGTAGACACACATAGACAGACACTGAATTTTAGTGTTTCCAAAGACATCTGAAAGGACACATCAGGATGGCCTGGATTGTATTACAAAGCAAAGACAGAAAGATGGGTTCAGTGAGGGACAGTAGCTCAGACCCCTGCAAGAAAGACTTCCCAGAGTCCCATAGGGACCCATAGGTCCATAAAGTTTGTCATAAGTCTGTACTAACTCCCAAGTCACCTTAAGACTATCCCTCAGAAATCCTCTCTTTCTGTGCCCAGGCTATCACAGTATTACTCTGGCATGACATAAATTACATGAAGAAGTACCAAAACATGTTACACCCATGTTTTCTCTGCAGACATGCTTAACTCATAAGGACAATTTGGCCTTGTTTCATGACCTGACAGAGGATAATGGCTGATAAATGCAAAGGTTATGTTGTTTATAAGGGGTTGCAGGACAGAGGTCAGCCCTTATGAGCTGTCTAAGAAGTATTATTGTTTTCTCTGCACTCCCAGAATATTTTGGAATATTTTGTTTCTTCAAGGTTACTGATAGTTTAATTTGGATGAATGCAATAACCCTAATGATATGCCTATAGAATTCTAGAGCAGCTGATTTAAGACAGGTACAGTATTTTGATCACAACAGTCTTGGCTAAAGTCTGTTTGAACATCCTTTGCTCAGATTCATCTTAATAAGGCAAAAGGACCCTTGCTTCCCAAGAGCCTATGAAAACATGAAGGGTTTTATGGTTCAGTCCAGTGGCATCAGAATTTATCTAATATGGGTGCCAGCCATCTTCAGACTATCAATAACTTGAGTCTCCATTTTTTGAAGCACAAAAATAGCTCATGTTGAAGATTTCATATAACAATAAAAAAACATTGAAAATTCAATTTGAAGAACAACGTTCAAGAGGCCAACCTCTCTCTTCTCCTCAAATACTGATAAATTTATCACTTCAAAGAGTGATAAATAAATAAATTCCCAGTCTATTCCCTACTGATCTCTGTAAGCATATGTAACAATATAGATCAAGTATGAGGACTTACAGTCCCATCAAATGGCCTGGAAAGACATAAGAAGGTAGCCTGTCGCCTTCAGTTTCCTGCTGGATATCTGACTAGGCTGCTTGGTTGCTTTCTGGAGTACTTTCAATCTCAACTTGAGTGCTTCAGTTTGCAGGTTGCTTATTCAATTCACCAATATAAACAAAACAAAATTGCTGAACTTTTGTTATTAAGTTTAGATGGGCTTGCACTTTTGTTTCTTTCATGTAATCTAGAAACATTTATTAGGAGGGGGAGACATTATTTCTACCTTTTCCTGCTTAAAGCCAGTAGCATAAGAATCTGAATAAAAAAAGTCATTTCTTACCTGTGGAGAATTTCTGTAATTCTTAGCAAAAGGGAAACAGCATACACTACTTTGGCATTCTGTTCTCTGAGAGGCAGTAGCATTGAGAATATTGTATAATAATGTAATGGGCAGCTGAAGCATCTATACCTAAAGATCACAAAGCAGTTTAATTCCAAATGAGTTTTTTCATTCATAGCTATTATCTAATATTTCATATGGATGACTAGAAACAGAGTACTAAATATTATAAAAATAGAAGCACTGTGTCAAAATAAAAGCTTCTGATTTCTATCTTGATTTTTTTTCCTCTATAATTTCTATTGTGAGATGATCTTTGATCAGTAAATATTTTTGTTCCAAGAGATGTCTAGTTTATTACATAAAGCAAAGTTCTGTACTTGTAAATTTGTCTTTAATCTTATCCCTAAAAGTTCATATTTTTTTATTATTTTACAGTTAAAAAGCCTTTAGTGATCAGCAGGAAGGTGACTAAATTCATGACTGGATTATTCATTGAAACAGCTGAAACATGTCCCTGTTCCCCTGAAACTGATTTGGTGTGACCTTTGTGGTGGCTTGCAACATACTTCAGTCCATTGTACATCTGACTCTCGGTCCCAAAGCAAGAATTAATAATGGGTAGTAAGTGTAGCTAACAGTGAAGGTGCCAGTGTTCTTGTGAAGATAAGGATTCATCTATTTTTTGTTTTCCTTTAAGGAGAAGTTCTGGTATTTTGCCCCTCCTGAAGTTATTTATCATCACCTTAATACAAGAATCACATTGGGCTGCGTAGCTTCAATTATGCACAAACACAATGTTAGATGTTATGATGTGAGACATAATTTATTTCTCCAATAATTCATTTCAGTGTTTGTGTGTGAAGATTTTACAGGCTTCTGACTTTCCAAGCTGCAAATTCTCTCCTTCTCCTATTGACCACTTGTTAAATCTTTTTGTTTGTTTCCCACCTTTCCCCTGGGACCAACAGATAGACAGCCTTGCCAGATTCATTTTCTGATCAAAGCTGTTTGATTTGGTCAATTTTGCCACATTGGAGACGTTCTCTATTACAGAGATAAATAGCCTTGGGCTAACTGTCAACGAAAACTTGTAAGCTAATAAATTATTCCAATTTCTTCCTGCGGATTTCTCTGGAGACAGCCCTAGGAAATACACTTTTTGATTAGTAAATTTCTCTGTGTGTGTGTCTGGACATTCAAATGTGTCGACTTTGATTAGCACCATTGCTTTTCAAGTAGATGCTGGCTGAGGGGCTGTCAGTTGCCGGCAGCCCTGATGCATAATGCATCAACTGGGCCCAGAAACAGGAGTCTCATCCAAGGCTGGAAAGGCGGGAAAATTGCCCCAACAGCCTTTTTCATCGTGGGAACAATCCAAGTTCTATAGACTTTTTCATCTGCAGACATAAAGCCCTGAAGAGCAGAGAAGTCTTGGGAGAGGGAATCCAAAAGTAGTGAAGAAGGGCAAAGAGAGAGACAGGAAACTTGATGCCACCCCCTTCACTTCCACCCCTTCACTATCCCTTCTTCTCTTCCACATCCTCCACTATCCCCATAAAACTGCTTCCTCCTCTCTTCTTCCTCCTCCTCTTCCAGCTCCCCATCCTCTGAGGAGGATCGGATTTCGCTTCACCTCCCACTTGGATTCCTCTTCATCTGCTGTTTGCCTAGTTAAGGACCTGCGGGTTGTTATAGAAACAATATTTTGGCTATAACAAATCAATCGGTGCGTGTGAACACAAACATACAGATCATTTATCAACTGCAAAATACCCTAAATTATGACCTTTCTAAAACCTATCAGAAGGGCGAGGGAATGCATAACGTAAATTAAACTTTGAAGGGTCAGCGATTTTTACTTTCACTATTCATCTTTCTTTCACCTTATAGGTTTAAGAACAAGAGTGCTGTGTAATTACATTTCAATGGGGTGCAGCGGTTCATTATTCTCTGCTATACCAATCTACTGCAACATTTCCAATGCAGTCAGGTACGTTTTAGCAGTTGCATAAGACCATATTTGCTTTTTTGGGCTGATAACATCTTTTAATGCAAAACAATGCAAT
>JANHGL010011954.1:0-53160 GCA_024611195.1 Ceyx melanurus | reverse complement strand
GTCCCCCCTCAGTCTCCTCTTCTCCAGGCTCAAGAGCCCCAGCTCTCTCAGCCTCTCCTCATAAGGGAGATGCTCCATTCCCCTAATCATTCTGATGGCCCTGCATTGGACTCTCTCCATTCCTTCATCAAAGGGTGTTATATAGAAATCAGGGCTATATATAGAAGCTGGTGGAGATTGGGCAAGTTTGTAGAAGACAAATCCACTGAGGGTTCATAAATAGAAACACATCTTGTCTTAGGAAGTCCCTGAGTAGGTGAATGTATTTAAAAGTATTACAGGAAGGTATTATATTTGCCTACTCTCTTCTTAGAATCTCTAGTTGCTTGCTGTTGGAGATGGGAGAGTAAGCCAGGTGGCTTCTTGGACTGGCCCCAATTATCCTTATGTTCCTATAACAGTGAAGCCAACAAGATTTTAGTTGCACATCAACTGCCTCCTGCTCTGGCTATGTGAAGCATACAGCTGTATCTTCCCATCTCACATACAGTTTTATATCACTGCATTTTTGTAAAATAAGTAATGGCTTCCTCCCATTAAAAAAATTCATATTAGTTTAGCAGACAGATAAAAACTCACCAGAGGATGCATAGCTAGCTGCAGCATTTGTGTCTAGGGACTGCACTTGCACTTCTGCATATGTAGATCCTAAAAAGAGGCAAAAATAACAAAGAAGAGAGAAAACTGAGAAACAACTTAAACAGAACAAAAATGACAGAAATTATGAGAAGCTACACACATGACAGCAGCTGATTTATGTGACTGTTTAATTATGCCTGAATAATATTTTTTTGTCCATTGCATTCACACCTTAGAGGACTTGCTATAGGCAGAAACAGATCTGGTTTCTGTGCAATGCAGACAGTAACAGAGGAGACATCGGCACACACATTTTAATTCTAAACAGAAGTGGAGAAAAATGTCTTAGGTTGTCTAATTGTTTTACTTCACATATATATGCATGTACCCATTCTCACCACTCACAACATTGAAGCAGATTTGAAAACTCCAGATCATGCTAAGTTTGAAGGGTTTACTATTTAATGATAAGATGGTGAGAGAAGTGAAATATATTCTAGCATCTGCATATAACAAATAGAAATGCATCTGGGAAAGGAAGGGAGGGCAGGGACACATAAAAAGGGGGTAGGAAGTAAGAAATGCAGCATTGCAGCTTTATGAAACATTCAAAGTCATCATGATGCACAGCACTGAGCCCCTTTGTTTCTATCACTGTACAATTAATGTCTTCTAGGAGTTTAAGTGCATTTTCCTGCCTAATGGAATTAATTTCATTCCTTTGTGAACATTGCATTTTATCCAGTGAATCCCCTATCAAAGAGAGAATAGCAAACTGGAGGAAAAAGCAAAGAAGACAAAAGCCCATGTTTGAGCTCTTTTCCATAAGATACATGTCATTACTGGGAAATGCTGTGCACAAATCAGGTGAGCAAGAGATGATAGGGGCTTACCAGAAAGAGACAAGCAGAGAAACACAAAAATTGTTATTAAAACTGTATAGAAGCTATAAATAGGTGTACATGAATTAAATTTAAAGGAAAATGGATCTTTTAATCAGGTCGCGTCTATTGTGGTTGTCTGTCAGTTTAGCTGTGCAGTAATTGTTTGAAAGAGGTGATAGAGACACTGTTTCTTGGGTCACTAAAAACTCCAGACATGTCAAAATTGAGGCCAAGGGATCACACTTCATGAAAAAGACAAGCACGGGGTGAAAAAAAATAGAAACGACTATTTCTGTAAAAGAAATAGTAAAAAGAAAGGGAAGAAAATGGAAAAATGGAAAATTAAACACAAGGTGAGTTAAGTCTCTTATTTTAGGATGTAACTTTTTTTGCAGATGTAGCAAAACCAATGTAAAAGTTTATGTAAAGATTCTAGTGCATTAAGATGCATTTTAAGTTAGAAATTTGCAAAGCCATTTATACAAAATGAAACTAAATCTGTCTATGAAATATTTTATACTTGATTTATTAAACAAGGACATTTATTAAACATGGACAAAAGCAGGAGTAAAAAACCCTGAAGCAATGCCTACTACGATCAGCAAGCAGAAACATGCTGCATGTGAGACTGCTTCGAACACAACGTGAGGCACTTAATCTCCTGGTCAGTTTGATGCAGGAATCAGCATCTGCTGCATGACAACATGCCTGGTTCAGGACCAATTGTCTCTCAGCTGTGGAGTAATCTCCTAAATTTATATAAACTACTCAGTATCACACAGGAAGCTCTTCCTCACAATTGCACCCTAACAAATGAAAACTAGACGTTACAACAATCTCCTTTTTGTTTGGCAAAAAAACCTACATGGACACCCAACCTGAGCACTTTTGATAGCACTGGACCTCACCTTTCCTTTGTCCTCTTTGTTGCTTTGGTGCTCCACAGCATTCTTTCAAAATATATGGGAGGGTGGCTGAAGAATACAAAGAGAATTCAGTGAGGAATGATTAACATACCTTGGACATCAGAGATCTTCACTAGCCTGGGCTTGGTAGATTCAGTCAAGTCCAAGTCAGCGTAAACAAGATTTTCAGACATTTTTTGGTCCCCCTTCTCTTTTATCCCCTCTGACGGCTGTTTTTAAAATGTTACTCCGGACTGAGGATGACTCATAGCTCCCTCCCCTCTCTTAACGTTCAGGAGGAAGTTCTTTCATCTTTCTGTCATACAGAAAATTATAGTGAGAAGGGCAACCAAGTGTTCTTTTGATAGTACTGTGTTACATGCAAAGTCATGGCTTTGATGTGATTGCCTTTGTCAGGAACTGTTTCTGGCATTAGTAATATTTTGAGTTTCCAAATTTTGATATTCTGCCCCACACCCTGCCTTTGTATTTTGAAAAGGCAAGTTTTATTACATGAAATGAAAAGAAGAAAAGTACAGAGATTCATAAATCTGCCCCAAGAAGTAGAGTGAAGCTTTCCATCTGGACCCATGGCACATTACCAGGAGCAGCCATGCACAGTACAGAAGGCAGAGCTCTCAAAAGCATGATATATTTGCCCCTGAGCCATAGGGAAATGCATTCATTGCTGCTAAAATAGGACTCTAGCACACTCTGGGTTCTGGCATGTGTCTGTAGCTCTTCTAGACCAGAACCAAGATGACTTGTTGTGTCCTGAGCAATGTGGGTTTTGTGCAGCTCAGAAACACATTCTTCCCCTGTGTAGGTAACTTCTGCTGGCAAATAGAGATTCGGAAGAGGGATTGGTCCAGCTTGTTTTGGTCAGGGTGAAGGGTGCTTAAAATGCAAAGGCAGCAACTAGGATAGTCTTAACAAGACAAACCCTAGTCTTTCCACATTTTTCATTTCCACTTGACTAATGCTTTTACAGAGACTGAGGTGGCTGCTATGTGGACATTGTGCTGTGAATCACTATTGGAGGAAATATCTCTAATCAGAAATACAGGATACCATTTTTGCTCTGATGGCCAATGTTATCTAGTGTGGAATATCCCTCTGGTGAGTTGGAGTCAATTGTCACAGCTGTGTCCCCTCCCAACTTCTTATGCACCCACAGACTACTTACTGGTGGGGTGAGAGGCAGAAAAGGTCTTGACTCTGTGTAAGCACAGCTCAGAAGTAACAAATACTTCCCTGTTTTATCAATGCTGCTTTCATCATAAATCCAAAACATACCCTCATACTAGCTGCTGTGAAGAAAGTAGCATTTATCAAGCTAAAATCAGATGAGGGCTCCACAACTTAAGAATGATATGAAGGTCTTTGAATGTATGAAGAGGATGGCAACAAAGCTACTGACAGAACTGGAAGGAATGTCCTCTAAGGAGTGGCTAAAGACTCTGGGTTTATTTAGTTTGAAGAGGAGGCTGAGGGGTGAACTCATTGCTCTCTACAGATGGCTGAGGAGGGGAAGTGTAGAGAGAAGTGCTGAGCTCTTGTCAAATCTTATTTTGATACAAGCAAGTCAAATTACCTGGCTCATCCCAATGGACATGAAGGACTACCAAAATTTGTATAAATTTGCTCCCAAACTTATACTAAAATTCTGTAAAAGATGGATTTTTATGCATGTCTGGAGGAGCAAGTCTGTCCTGCCCTGTGTTTCCCCTGTAAGGCAGCCTGAAAGTTTACCTTTTAGATATGGTTTTTCTGCTTGAACATGCTTGGGCATTGAGATAAAGGTACAGGCATACTTGGTTTCTTCAACCGGAACAGCATACTGGAAAAGAAACACACAGAGGTCACCTGAAAATTCCCCTGGCAACTCAATAGTGTGCACAGGGAATTGAAGAAGCCAAAGGGAGGCAGTGCAAGCAGACACACAACTGGAGGTGACAGGAAGAGTGAGGCATTTTGCAAGCTGCTTCTGAGGTTTTGGTTGCAATGGGTAAGAGAATGTAAGGGTGAAGAAGATGAAACTGTATTCTGGGGAAAGGCAAACATGTGTCAGCTTCACCAGGTCTTATATTCTTATATTCTTTTTATTTCAGATTTTTTTCTGGTTTTGTATTTTGGTTTGCTTTGGTTGGTTGTTTTTTTTTCCAAGAGGGAGATGCATTACTAGTTTGCCTATTGTAACATAAACTAAGCACAGGAAAAATCAATCCAGTTCAGTCAACACTTTTATTTGCTAGTTTTCTGGAGTCACATGCACGACACATGATAGCACTAATCCCACATATCTTCACATAAAAATAGTGCTCCTCTTTACTATGGAATATTGCCCACACTGATCAGAAGATTCTGCTGAATCTTGAGTGAGTGCTGACACTGTGGGCTGATGCTGTTTAAAGAAGGAATGCAAGACCACACTGAGTTGGTACCTTTTAATTCCATTTGAGAAGGATGGCTCATGTACCACGAGGATAGCCTGGACAGGATGGAAGCAAGTGGATCTTTCCTGCTCTTTGAGTGAATGACCTGATGCATGCTGCTGCATTTTAGCACATCTGGCTCAATTGCAGTGGGAAGTAAGCCCAGCTGAAAAAGATGCAGTTCAAAAGTAAGATATTCTAGGTATACCAAAGCTTCCACTTTAACTCTTAGGTTTCCCATAGCTCCTGGAACCTGTGCTTGGTTGTGAATGCTAAGCTCTCCTACAAACTGCAAGCAGCAGTAGATGTAGAACAGCATAGATATAGTGAAAAGGACATATAATACATTACTGAGGTAATCAAATACAATCAGTTACTCAGTAAAAAGTCACAGCAACATGAGGCAGAGTTTCAAATGCATCTAAATGTCTAGTTTCTTTAGAAATCACACTGGGAACAGAATGGGTCACAATAACTACTGTCATGAAAATGAGAGATGGAAAGGTGGGAACACACAGCTGTGGAAAGGAAAAACAGATAAAAAAGACTAAAGCTCCAGGTCAACTGACTGGGTGCACTTTACAGGCTACTAAGCAAACATGGATTTTAGTGGTTATTAATGTGATTGCTTACTGAAATGTGTCCAGACCTAAATAATTGTGAGGTATCTTCTGATATGTAAAACTTTTGTGGAACTAAAGTTATTTCCTAATATAAACAAAGAGTTTCAGCTAACAATGAAGAAAAACATTGAAAATGTTAAGTATCTCTTCTGAAAATAATGGAATGTTTAATTTATTTGAAACCAAACACTTCAGTTTTCCTCTTCAGTATGTTCTTTTAAGAGAAATTAAATGCTTTGGCTTTAACCTGAGTCACTTTTTAAAAATATCGTTATTAAAAAAATAAAGAACAAGTGTTTCTTCTAAACTGATCATAATTTTTGTCCCTGTAGTTATTCACATCCAGTAATCTTATGTCTGCATCACAATTACAAAAAGATTTCAAAACTGGGTAGATGAACAGTTTTGCAATCAACAGTCACAAGGTTAGCACCTCACACCCTCTGAAGTTCACCCATTTTAGACAACCACCAAGACATTTCATATAAAAACCAGTTTACTGTTGTGTGAAAAGGGAACTGAAAATAGCTGAACAAAATAAAACCACTTTGAATAGCAAACACTGGCTCTTTTTCTTTCTATATCTCAGTAACTGCCTGTTTCACAATTAAAACAAAAGAACACTCTGGGTTTTTTTACTTATCATCCCCATTGGCATTTTGTTCCTCTAAATTCCTGCTGTTTTACAGACAACGGAAAAAACATTAGTCCCAAGGATGTCCTATCCTTTTCCAAAGGGAGACATTAAAGACCGTCAGAAAGAAGCAACCTTTGGAGATGAACACATCTCCGCTTACTGCAGAGGAAACCAAGTACATTAACCCTTGGAGAACTTCAGTGAGGGGAACATGGGAGTTTCACACACACCTGACTGCTGTCTAAACTGACCTCTGGTTTGAGTAAATCAGAATCTACATTGCCAGTAGCCTCTTTTAGCTTCATGGTAGGCTACTGCTTCAGTCATATATAATGGGTTCTGGCTGTGCATTTGACCTGCAGATGGGATCCGTTTATTTGCCTAAACAACATAATCTATTGCCATCTGGGATACTATAGAGTATCTTGGGTGTCTACATGGGTCTATCAGGCATGACTCAGGACCTGCAGAAGACCTAGACTCTTCTGGATTGTCAGTCAGAGGCCATGCTGACTAAATAATTTCAAATAGCCTCGGACATCTCTTTAGCCAGTTGAACCCATATGTTTTCAAGCGAATGTACTTGGAGGATGACCCTTGGCTAAGTGGGATACAGAGGAAGTCTTTTTAACTTACAGAGAAGTAGATGCTGCCATTTGGGAAGACACCTCCTATCACAGTGTCAGATCCAGGAATAAGGGTTGAATCCAAATGCCATCCAGCTGGTTGTATGGACCTGCAGCTCAAACATCATCAGCTCCTGTATGTCACAGTCCCAGTGGAAGTACACCATGTTTGAAGGGTCCAGGAAGGTGGAGAAATGCAGAAGTGAAAGTGCAAGCTGACCAGAAAAAAGCATGGGAGGAACAAGGGTAAGAGCATACCCTAGACTCTTGAGAACTGCCATCATCAACAGGACCATTGCAGTTTTTGAGTCTTGGTGCTATCTTGGCAGCTATTCTGCTACAAGGGGCCCAGTTTATATGGAAATGCATGAGGCTGTGCCTGTTACCAGAAAGGAGGAGTGCAAACTGACTGTTCTGTATTCAATTTAAGGTTTAAAGATATTTAAGTAGGCAAGACCAACATTTTACATAATATGCCCTGGCACACTGCCTCAGTAAAACTGTACTAGGGCATCCCATATTAACTTAAAAACATTTTAAATAACTGTTTTGTACTATACAACAACCAAAAAAAAGCAGCAAAATATTTACCTTCTACCCAGCACTCTTCAGGGTAGGTCAATGTTGTCACTTCTCACCAAGGCAAAGGGGCTTTTTTGATCAACATGTCTTTCTGTTGCAAATGCTGAAAAGAAACCTGATTATGCCACACTGATTTGTGGTGTGTGGATTACAGGCAAATTTGTCAGAAATGGGCTGGTGAGTCTTAAAGCTGTGGTTTGTCAGAGGAAGCTACTGTAGCATGTAAAAAGAGCTCCTGTGGTAGCAGTCTGGACTGCAGTGGCGTAGAATAAGAAAAATGTTTTTGCTTCATTCACTGTACCTTGGTGGGAGTGAATAGAAAGAAGAAAGGACACCACCCATTGCCTGGCCTAAGACCTTTCAGCATAATGACATGGAAGACAAAAAACCTTCACAGGTTTCCAACAGATTCTGCCAGGAAGTACCTTGTGGATCTTGTGTCCAATTTGCCCAGTTGCATAATTCACTACAAAATATAGATAGCCCAGGACTGTAAATTTTGAAGGAAATGGTCTTTTGTTTCTCTTTACTTGCTAGGAAAGCCTAGAAAAGCCCATTCGTAGTTATCTGCTGAGACAAGTGCTCACAGAACAGATAAGTAACAGAAAAGGAAGTGGTACCTTATCTGATCTTCAGGAACAGGGTTTAAACAGATCAAGCTGCATACTGATCTCCTGAATGCCAAGTTACAACGTTGACAGTCCTGTTATAGATGAGTATATTTGTGTTTTCTTTCATGAGTTGTTATACAATACCAACCTTTACATTTCTTTTCTGATCCAGAGAGGTCCAAGACACTATTCTGGGGTAACTAGGCAGGGCTGAGGGATATGTAATGCAAAGTGAGTATTTCAAGGCTAGGGATATCAAAAGCTAGGAACTTCAGCTGCTCTATGGAGAGAACCAAAGACAGAGTTAATGAAAAGGCAGGAGGGAAAAAGGGAAGGGAATCTGGATGGCTGCACTAGGGTGCTTTGCAAAGCTGCTGCTGTGAGAAATTTTCATTGTTGCTAGTACTCCACTCTTTGAAGTGAAAATCCCTTCCTCTCATGGAGTGTTAGATTAGGGCATGAAATCGAGACACAGCTGGAAGACAAGACTATCCTAAGATTACAAGGAGGGATGGTTTAGCTGTGTGACAAAGATTAAAACTGCATGATTTCTTTGAAGGAGCAGGATGCAGTGTTTGCATGCCACAGGTAAGGGGCATGGAAGAGATAACCAGGAAGAGAAGGGTACCACAGATAGGCAGTGAGCAACATCCCCAAGAGATAACCAGGAAGAGAAGGGTACCACAGATAGGCAGTGAGCAACATCCCCAAGAAGATTAGAAAATTATAGGTAACCTGAATAAAAGAAAGAAGATAAAAACTTCTTCCTTGAAAAAAATAAGTGGTCATACAGGAGCCAACTGTGTAAAGAAAGGACAATCAGAGCCACAGGGTGCAATTACATCTCTGAGGAACTGCCTCAGGCAGCAGAGACACACACAGAGGAAAGCAGTGATGTTTCACCGAATTTTCTCTTTTGGGATTACAATGATGTAGAAAAAAATTGGGAAATGAAGAAGAGTAAAAATATAATTCCCAGTACTTTTTTGAAAGGACCCTGAAGGCTCTGCTGCTGAAACTCTTTGCTGGTAGCACACATGTCCCTGACACACAGCCAACTCCAAGCCTCACGTCTTCCTGTTGCAGTGCAGGGTAGGAGGCATAGGATTCCTGTTATAACTAGTTGAAGCATTGTCAGTATTAATTTCACAGTAGTGGACCTTCTGTTTAGGTTATTTAATATTTTTTCTTGTTTTTTTAGGCCAACTGTTAACCAATACTTAATTTCACACTGGCGTGGATATCTTCAGTCCCTAGGCCAGCTAAAATAGCTATTTATATATATGTTAAGAGATTCAATAGATTCATGCTTGCAGTGACAATAAAAAGCCTGGAGAAGAGATTTCTCTCTCCTCAAAATGAGGGACTAATGAGGGACAAAGGCAGCATTTTAAAAACAGCTACTTCTGCCAGTGTTTCTGTCTAAAGATAGTTAAAGAAGACTACCTCCAATAAGGTTGACAGTTCTGCTCTGATGGCTTATAGGAACAAAAATAAATGTTGCTATTTAAAATCTTTCCAATTATCATTTTCTGACTTTATCCTTCATTTTATCAAGGTATTAAGCACCACTGCTCTGCAGCTATGCTCAGAATATGATTAATATAAACTTTTCTATTTGTATGGGGAGGAAATATGGAAATACGCTATCCTTTGGTTTAGAGAAAAATGGTAGAAAGACCACTGCCTGTAAGACAGAGAAAGGAACAGCAGTAAAAGCAGTAGAGTTGTTGTATATTCTTCAAATGAAATATTTTTCTCAAAAAATGTGGATTTACTGAAAGCACAGCTTTTCACATAGACATACCACACTGCCAGGGAAGGCTTGCGGTTTTGAGAGAAGTACTATGATGCTGAAAAGCTATTGAGATGTAGTGAAGAAAATGGGGCTTCAGCACACAAGTCCATACATCAAATGAGGTTTACAGCTTCATTAGGTCTAAGCAACTTGGTATAGTTGACCCCAAACTTTGCTTCTGAGGCAGAGCAGACAAATAAAAAAGGGCAGATCAGACAGATATTTTAACTTGGAGCAGCCTAAGTGGTCAAGTGAGTGTACCACAACTGTGATGGAGAATGAGCAGCAACTGAATCAAAACATTACAAATTATATTTCCAAAGTTGTAAGAATCTGTCCTTTTATGTTGCATGGTATCAGAAGTGCTCTTGCTGTTTTTACTCCACTCTGAATGTAAGCATAAACCCTTTGCTTTTCTTGTGTTACTTGCAAACAATCATACCACGTATTTTCTAAATATGTGCAAAAACATGAATATTCCCTAAAACTGATGATGAGCCTGACTCCTTCATTCAGCTCCCACCAGCAGGACTCCTTCTCTGTGCCACAGCATGAGGGCACTACCCACATCCTGAGAGATGCTCATCCCTTCTGGGTAGTCTGCACAGTCACCGAAACATGGTACATAACACAACTCACTTTTCCCAGTAAATCATTCTGGTGATCAATGGGAGCAGGGTTCATCTACCAAGGAGTGTCTCTGAAGCCAGAGACACAGACAGTTCTGGTTCTGCTATTTAGCCTGCTTGTCAGTAATGTCTGCATCACAGCAGGATGTTATTTGTCTGCCAAAATACCCTTATAATTCACTGCTCAATTACACTTAATAGCAGGCTCTTGCCCTTCTTGGGTCACTCACCTTCCAGCTTCTTTCCAGGGGTGCCAGGGTTTGCCTGAAGCCACAAGAATGGTCATACTGTCATGTGCAGTACATTCTCTGAGGTGACCATTCCCACTAACTTTCTATTTGGTAGGAGAGCATGCCTGACATAGGCCTTTTGTCTTGCAGTTACCTCTACCTTGTTTACTCACATGAGAACTCTGAGGATCATTTTAATATACTTTGAGTTTTCCTTTTGCACAAAGCACCTGCTGGAGTTTGCTGTTACGGTGATTCTCATCACCTAGGAACACCTACTTCTCTTGGGACCACTGATGATGTCACTGCTACAGTAGCAGCTGCATCTTGTTGGACAATTCTCTCATTTACTTTTAAATTGCAGTACAGGCTCTAAGCCACAGTAAAGTCTAAAAGTCATAAAGAGGTGGCTACTTAACAAATGCGATGAAATGACAGCCTATTGTCCAAAGAGCTAAATGTTTCAATTAACTAAACATAAAAATCACAGGGGTGATAGAAATTGTTTTTCCTCAGAGTATTGTTAAACTTCATGTTGAGGACCATTTTCCTGAAACAAAACAGCTTGCCTTAATCCATCTTTCATGTTGATATGAATATTGAGTGAAGTTCCTGTAGAAGGAGGCCAGAATACCACTCTTTTTTTGTTGCTCCTAAAGAGCAAAGAATAAAAATTACATTTATAAACCTGATAAGAAGGTGAGACAGTGGTTTCCATCCAGTGCTTCACTATGAAAAAGAGGGAGATAAAGAAGGAGGAAAGTGAAGATGTTTGGTCTGATTTCTCTTGTTATTTATACATAAGTAAATCCACTAATCCTATGAGATTATTCAGATTCTTCAGTCACTACATTTGTTCTTTTAGATGCAGGAAGATCTGATATTTTAATGTCTTGTATAACATCAAGAAGAAGCCACTCTCTAGCTTTACAGTTTCCATTTTATTGCTGATTGTTGTGAAGGATCTCTAATCACAAGGATGTCGATGAAGAAAAGGAATGGTTTTCAAATTCTATTTTGGTTGCCTGAGCTATTTCAGGATAAAATAAACCTTAAATATACTTGCAATGTGCACAGCCCCTGTACAGACATATACAGCTTATATTCCTGAGTACAGATAATAACTACAAAATATATCAGGTATGTAACTGAAGCAATCATTGCTTGTGATGTGTATTATTTAATTGGTAGGAAAAAAAGAGTTTTTTGGAAGAGTTGTTTCACCACTGTGTTCTGCTTGATCAATTTGTATAGGCTTTTCCATTTGGGTTTCCAAATGTATCTCTGGAATAATATGTTTCCTTGTGTTCTGTACATCATTCTCTGTTGTGTCTGTACTGGGAGCCAGTCTTTCAGCCAGTTTGTCAGACGTATCTTTCCAGACATTTTCTGTAATAATAAATAACATAGAATCATGATAAGGTAAGACTGCAGACTCTGGGCAGCAGGTATACATGATCACCACAAATGCACAAAAAATCAGTTGAAAATTTTGTGGGACCCTACAACCATCACTGATGCATTAGTTTGCTCTGAGAGTGATGTGCACTATGGTGTGGTATGAGACAGCATGACTACTTTGTTGTCAATAGGAAAAAGATTTTTTTACACGAATCTTTAGTACTGCCAGTTTTGTTGCTGTCAGCTGCTGTAACACAGGTAATGTGTTTCTACAAAAGTGAGTAGTGCTGTGATACACCATATTCCAGTGATCACCCACTATCTGCACACTTATCTTACTTCAGGGCAATGATATATAACATAGAAATATAACATAGAAATACCAAACACTGATATAAATTCACTTAGTTCACAGGTGGCACATGCTTACGAATATTGTCTTTGATCTTTTCTGGTGTCAAGAACAAGTCATCACTCAGCTTTCTTGAAGTCTGTGTTTTCTGGTTTGCTCTGTGTGGTTTTGTTTCCTGAATCCATTCATGCTTCATTGCTTCATCAGGAGTCATGCGCAGGCCAGGTTCCCACCTTAAATCCATGATATACAAACAGTCATTCAACTGTTTCTAACTGAAAGTTAGCTTAAGCTAAAAGATTGAGCATTGTCTTCTGAAAGTAAGGTTATGAGGATGTTTTGAAACAAAATAATTTTAACTGGAAACAAGGAAAAATCTTATATGATCTCCTTTCTTCCTTCAAATCTTTTTGTTTACTTCAGCTCTGTGTGCTTTGCTGATCACATCCTCTGTAGCATCAAACCTTTTTAATATTCATGCCATTATTGGGGTAGGGAGTCTACTGAGTATTTGTTTGAAGTTTTTCACATTCTGTTAATGCAAGCTCCAAGAAAGGAAAAATAAATGACACATAGGGCAATTTATTGAAATATATGTCTTCCCTAATTTAACTGCACCTAAAAGTACTGTAAAGACTTAGTACAACAAAACTCCTGTGAGATACTATTATGGAAATGAAAAGTAATATTTTTTTTCTTTTCAAAATCTCTGCACTGACTTTAAGTCACTGAATCCTCTTATAATTTCATTCGCTCAGTTCTCACATGATACATGAACAGATATTCATAGTCTGTTTTTTTTTTTTGTTGGGTTTTTTTTTGTTTGTTTGTTTTGTTTGGGTTTTTTTATATATGTTTGTTTTACTTATGGCTAACAGGAAAATGAATGGCATATATGATATTCTGCAACCTCGTGGCCAAGAAGTTGCTTTGAGCTTGAAATACATTGTTCCTCCCGAGTAATTTATTTATTAAAAAATCCCATTTACTTTGCGATAACAGATGATACGCTGGTGACACTAAATCAAGCCTCTCTTCATATAAACACATGGTCACTTTGGCACTGATGCTCTCACCATGAGTGTGGTTCATGGCTGGAACAGACTGCCCCAAGAGGCTGTGGATCCCCTTCTTTGGACACAACTCAGGAGCAGCCTGGACAAGGTCCTGAGCAACCTGCTGCAATGTTTCCTCTGCTGTGAGTGCTGCTACATGACCTCCAGAGGTCCCTTCCAACCTAAATGGTTTTCTGTTAATATCACGTTCCTGAGGTAATGAATCTGTGGGATATCTGCCTTGTGCTAACAATTACATGCTAATTTGCATTTAGTTGTTGACAAAAATGTGCAAATCATTTTCGTTTAAGAAAACAGCTGTGGACCCCTCGTCATACTAGTGTTCAGTAGCAAAATCCCTGACTGGTGTAAAGTAAATGGTTTATCCAAGAAAATACAGGACCTGAGACATATTAGACTCTTCTCATGTTCTGCACTCCAGAGAATTATAAAAATCTATTCTGATCAAGAGAACAGAAAATACAACCTATTGAATCATTCTTGAAATGCGCCTGCTGTCATTGAAAATGAAGTATAACTATCATAAGGAGAAAAAGGACATGTAAGCTACAGGGTAACACTCCGGTAACCATGCCAAGTCATTCTCCACACTAACTACCACAGTCAAGAAGCAGTGAGCAATGACATTGGTTCTGGCAAGGAGACATGGCTGGATGTATTTTGTCTTTTTACCCTCTGCTCTGTGTGGTGTATTTGAACTACAAAGAGTCTAATCTCACCCAAGGGAGTCTTTATCTGATAAAACAGAAAAGGTTTAACACAAAGGCCTCAAAGGACAAAAAACATTGCCTTTAGGATTTAATCTCCAGTGTCAGGAGATTATATACTTTTAGATATGATTATGTACCTCGGACTATTTCCATATAGTCTTTCTGTGATGAAGGGAAAGCCCAAATTTGATTGCTCTGTTTAAGTAAAACTATGAACTCACATTAGACATCCTTTCAGAAAGTCCAAGAAACCAGCATCATGGGTTTTCAGCACCGTGCTTAGATCCTTGGAGTCTGGGGATCTTTTTTTTCCCTTGCTGTTAGTTATGGACTTTGGAAAACCTTTGGAATCTCAAAAAAATAAAAACATGCTCAGAAAATTACATAAATTCTCACCAAATATTTGGGTTGAAAAAACAGTATCTATATCCATCCCACTAACTCTGTTTTTTCCCTGTAGGACTGATAATCTGCCAGCATTGTGGCAGACAGTATTGGTTGCATCCTAGAGACTGCATCCTCCACTGTGGTTTCATTGCTCATTTTAGGAATTTCCAAAGCCAAAATATATAGAGAGGAATGAACTTAATGTAAAGTAGATCCCAAAGACATTGCATTCCTTCTAGTAACAATATTTTTAAGGAGTAACAGGGGAATGGATTTCCCAATCCCTTCCCTATAACTTTGTCAATGAGAGGGTCGTAAAACAGGAAGAGCACAGCACCAGGTTCATTTGTAGGCCTTATATTACCTTTTTGCTTCTGCCTAGTGCCTCTTCCTGAAAGAAGTTTTGTCAGCTGAGAAGCAGCTAAAGTTCTCTGACCTTTCTACCAGTGCTATTAAGCAGTAATTAACTAGCTGGCAGGAATCCAGAAAGGACAATCAGAAGCAGTTACCAAAGAAAGTTCGCTTCCTTGAAGCAGCCTGGATAAAATCAGCTGGTGGAAGACCCAATACCTACAACACAGAAAAATAATTAATGGAATTATTCCTCATTTCATAAACATACATGAGAGATGTGATATTTCACCCTCCTTTTGAAATTCAGTTGAATGTTGCAAGTTACTGTGAAATGTCTACAAACCATTTCCTTTTATGCCATTTACTGTAAAAAGAAGGGATTCCTTGCAGCTGTCTGTAGACAGAAAATGTGATATAATAAAGCATGACACTGGGATCTTCACTACCACAAAAGGCTCTAAGAACAAGCATCTCTGTTAATGACAGCTGCTGTAGAAGGCCACATAGAGAGATGCTGTCTTTGAAAAATTTTGTACAATCTGTCAAGGCACTGGAAGGATCAGAACTTGAGGCTAAATTCAACATCAGGTTCCAGTTTAGTGATTGGTATGGAAAATAATAAGTAACTCACTTTCACGTGTCAGTTTTGCACCTATTCTAACATTGGCATTGGGTCGGTGATCTGATGTAGAATATGTCACAGCACATTCCTAATACTCTTTGAAAAACATTTACAAGGATGATAGAGCCAAACTCCTTGGTAGAAGCAGACAGTATTAGAAGGGGCAACATGCACAAACTAGGGCTTGAGAAGTCACCCTGCACGGGTGACTACTAGGAAAAACTTTTCACCAGGAGAGTAGAGGAGCACTTGAGGAGGTCACCCAGCAAGTTTCTACTCAAGGCTTTGAAGTTTTCAAGATTTGCCAGAAAAAGCCACAAGTAACTATTCAAATATTAGCAAAAATCTCTCAGCAGGAGTTTGGACTAAGTGATCCGACTTGACGAACAAGTATTTCATTTCTAAGAGAGGAAGACCCTGTTAAAATTTTTATTGCTTTTCCTTCCCCTTCCATACCCTTCTGCTCTAACTTCTCCATACAAATTCTCACCAGTTTGTTTCCTTCAAAAGCAAGGCAGTGAGGATACAAAGCAGTGTTTGGCATATGAAACAGAACAGTTTTGCATTAGAACCTGTCCTCAAAAAGAGCACTTTGGCTATAATGAAACTCCCTCTAAAAGGCTAGCCCATAGCTAATTATATTTCATTCTCTCTTGAGCTTTCTCTTTGTTGCTGGCAGTGTAGTTTATCAAATGAGTATGCAATTCAAAAGACAACCACAAAAGTTACCTCCATGATGCAGGCAAGTTGGTCAACTTCATTTTCTCCTGGAAACAGTGGGTAGCCTGTGTAAAGCTCAGCTATGATACAGCCTAAGCTCCACATATCAACAGCCATAGCATAAGGGTGACCAAGAATCACTTCAGGCGAGCGATAAAACCGGCTCTGAACGTAAGTGTACACTGTAGCAAACCAGAAAATTAGACAAGAAGATACCATAGCTGGGACAAATGTATATTCCAGATTTCAGAGAAAAGTGAAATAAATATTCAGTCATTATGTATCTTCTCTATCCATTAGCTGACATTAAGGGATTGCTTGCATAGACTCTGAAAACCTTTACTAATCCCATCCTAAAATCAATGGGTGGTATGTTTTCCACTGTTTTACTTGGAAACTCTTCAACAAGTTTCACTGAAATAAATTATTCTACTAATGCAGATGTCGAAAGAGCTCATTCCAAGATTGGAACTCAAAGTGAGTAGACTAATTCTTCTTATAATTCAGACAACTGCATACAATTACAGCATTTAAGATCTGTTATTTTCTTATATCTGTATTTGTGGTGGTCACTTTGCTTACATTTCTGCACTACTTTGCATTGCTACATATTCAACATCAATCTGGAAAGAACATGCCCTGAAATTGTTGCACCAACTTGGGCAGTTAGAGAGTACCATGGTGGCAATCAGTGCCCTAGTGCATTTGACAAACTGCAAAATTGTTGCCTGTTTTTTGTGATTCTTTCCACAAATAAATAGCTAACTATTTGTTTTTTACTCTCTAATCCTGTACCACTTTGAGGGCTGTACCAATTCCTGTATCAGCTGAGTTTCCTCAGTTACGCTCGATCTTTCTTTTCACTTGTTTTATGTTTCTTTACTCTTCACAAATATTACATTCTACTTAAACATAGGCAAACCTAAAATGATTATACACTCCCACAAAACTTGGATGTAAATCTAATGGTTAAAATCCAGAAATACAGAGGAAAAGGTTTGCCTCAATTAATGTTTCATGGGAAAAAATATGAGCCATTTAAGATTAGGGGATTTTTTTCTAAGATAATAAAAGGCAGTGCAAAATTCTTTCTTGTGTTTTGGTTTTTGTTTCAGTGTTTGTTTAGTTGTTTGCTTGGGATTTTTTTTTGTTTGTTTGGGTTTTGTTTTGTTTGGGGATTTTTTGTGTGTTTTTTAACAGACGATATTTGCATTCCTGACAATGATATCTTTCTTATTTTATAATGTGCCTATTAATGGTAAGATTTATTATTAGGTGAATTTTTCTACATCCATTTCTCATTTTTTCTTGTTATCTCCTGCACATTCTACTAAAATCATGGGGGAAAATAAATTACGCTTAACTTAGGTTTTCTAAACTAAAAGCATAGTTCCCATTGCCCCCATTGCATTTATCCGAAAAGTATCAACTATAATTTATCAATTTCACTGAAAAAGGCCATCTGGACTTGATAAACTCCTTGGTAAGTATTGGGATTATCCTCATAGACCTGTTTCATCTAACTACTCTTGTAAATTTAATTCTGATTTCAACAGGAGTAAAGGAGCTGATCAGGCTTAGGAGAAAAAAAAAAAAAAAAGAAGCCATGATAATAGCTTACTTGCCTCCTACCAGTATTTGTTCAACAACCCATATCTGAACAGTTCATCATATTGTAATTAGGGTAATAGGTCACTATATTAGCTCAAAGACATAGTTTTTCCACATGATTTAGAATTAAGTAAGCTTATTAAGAAAATTACATCAACTTGACTTTTCTGCAAACCTCTTTGGTGTTCATAGCAGCTTGATCCAAAATCAATAACTTTAACTGACCCTTGGCCCTTGTGGTATAATAATATGTTCTCCTAAAGACAAAGAAAAAAAAAATCACAAGGGAAAAATGGTTTTAACACCATATTACATTAGTGAACATTTTAGAAAATAAGCAAAGCATAACACATTGAGTTTACATTTATCTGTAATGCTCATGGTAGGACTCTGATACTTAATTTCTTGCAATGCAAGGGAGATGATTAACTGCATAAACAAGTTCTGAGGGTAGTGCTTATTTAGCATTTAACATTATTTAGCATTATGTCCAGAGAAATAAACTCTACCTCATGTTGGAAAATATCATAGGAGGCAAATGGAATAATAGATGTGAGTTTCAGGCAACATATATTAAATTCACAAAACTATACAATTGAAGAATTAGAACAAAATTGTCTAACTCATTAAATATTCACTAATACATTACTCTATTTAAATACAGAATACACTCATTCATCTTGATAACCTCATTCCTTCTCAGTGGCTGCCTGAAAGCAGATTTCCTGTTGGGACTAGTCTCCAATTAAGATATTCTGGTTATTTTACAAGCCTCACTTCTCATTGCAAATTGGTCCAGCAAGACAATGGGTACAGTCTGTATGTCACAAAAAGAGAATTAAAATACTTTCAAATTCTCAGAAATTTCTGAAAGTTTAAGACTGGGGTTTTAAGAAGAATGGAAAAGTCTAACCTGGCATGAATGCTTTACAGATAGAGCAGCTGGTATTTGATTACAAATGTTTCTCCAGAAACAGGTGAGCATCCCAAATACTGTAGAATTGTTTTGTCAATTACTAGGAGTCTTGGTTTCAGCTGGTTAATTTTATAGTTATGCATATTAAATCGAACATACTTAACAGGATAACCTGAAACAGGCTGACTTGTGAATATCTCCTTGCAATATAATGTCCTTCATACTGTAATACTTAGTTTCAAAGTACTTTTTGCTTTCTCTAAACAAAAAGTAATTCCTTGAATTTGATTCATATTTGCATACATTTTTGCAACCAGATAATATAATATACTACTGCAGTAAATGAACTGAATCAATGGAAAGAAACACTCAACTCTAGTACTAATGCAGCTTCTATACAAATACATGACTGGGTTTTAAGGACTCTTAGTGTTTCTCTTGATCAATAAAAAAGTGAGATGAAGTTGATGTAATCTGTACAGAATAACAGGTTATGAAATTACTATACTTACAGGCTTCAGATCACAGTGAATTATTCTTTCCTGGTAGAGCACTTGTAAACATCTTAGCACACACTGAGTGAAGTGTCGAATTAAAGACAAACTGAAACCTTGGAAATTGTTCTTTTTGATCAACTCATACAAATTTATTCTGTGGGGTTTGTGGGGGTGGAAGAAGACAAAAAGCAGAAAACAGATTAGGGAACTTATTTTTAAAGGCATGATTAGTTTAAAGTGCATTGAGAATTTAGTCTGTCTTCCTACATGAGGAAGGACTCATGCAGGAGAAAATGACGTAGCTATTTTCCTCTTTGGGAATGCTGTTCTTCCTGTAACATGCACAAACTGCTCCCTGAGCCTCCAGATCTAAAGACGCCCAGGGAGGTTGTGGTGTCTCCTTCTCTGCAGACATTCCAACCCCACCTGGATGTGTTCCTGGATGACTTAGTCTAGTGGACCCTGCTCTGGCAGGGTATTGGACTAGATGATCTTCTAGGTCCCTTCCAACCCGTAACATTCTGTGATTCTGTGACTTGCAAGCAGCAACACAGTGAATTTAGGTCTCTTTGAGATCAGGACTTCCATATAATGATGAATCTTCAGGAAGAGCTAAAACACATGCAGCAATGGTGGCTTTACTTTAAAGGATGGGCAACTGTGAGCAACCCCTAGTTTGATGTCCTGATTACTAGGAGGCTGGTGAATAAAATGATCTGACCTCTAAAATTTCTCCAAAATTCCTCCTGTGTCCTGCAGCACAGGTTCATCAAAAGCAAGAAGCTATATTAAATTTTTTGGTATTATTCACATTTATATACCCTGAAGTTTACCAGTCCATAAGTGTTTTAGTCTTTGTTTTCCCATATGTCTTTAGGGAAGAAGACTTCAATACATGGTAGAAAAATGATGGATTGTTGTCTGTGTGATGTCCGAATGGGGCTAATTTTTAGTTCACCTTTGGTGGTCAGAGGCTCAGTTGAGCAATCTGTATTTGGACAGTTTACCTTTCTTGTAACACTAAGAGCTGCAAATTTTTGCAAAGACAACATAAAAAAAATTACCGTTCGTAAGGCACAAAATGTACAATTTTCCTTAAGATTTCTGTAAAGGAAAATGTACTCTACCCCAGCAATTCAAAGGAAATACAGAAGTGATTGCGAAAGTAGAAGTATTCCTTCATGTGGATGATATTGTGAGTATCATCTTTGTCCTTCTTCAGGAGAGCATCAAGGATCTTCACTTCTACCATAGCCTGGCTGTGAAACCTGAAATATCACATGACATAGGAATGCTAACATTAACTCAGTCTAGCATTTTTATTTCTACAAACACCACAACCTTACTGTAAACTCGACATGAGGGACAATGATATAAAATATACCATTCACCTCTGTTAACTACTGTAACATTCATTCTTTATGGTTGTTTCCTTGTCTAAATATACTGATCTTAAATAACACTTAAAAGTAGTTATTTTGACTTATCTGAAAAATATGTTTTAATGAAAAATTTTCAAATGAGCATCTGGAGTAAAAATCTTAAGTGCTTTCCAAGTCCATAGGAATCTTACTGTTTACCACACCTACCACAGTAAGACAGTCAGTTTTGAAGACCACCTTTACATTTATTATTCACTGAGGGGGGAAACTGAACAGCTAAAACTGCTACTAGAGTCAACAGCATCATTCTCATCTGCTTCACTGACTATGGTTCAAGCTAAACTCAACTAAAAATTCATAACCAATCACATAAGAAGTTGCTTAGGACCATAGTGATTTTTTTCACATTAAAATGAGTAACAGACTGGAGCCTCTCAGCATATTCCTGTGGTTTTGGAGTCTTGGCGGAGAATGTAGGCTCTCAGCTCTCAGTCATGTGGTGCTGGTTACCTGGGCTGTGTATTAACTGTGTCACACACATATAGAGACCTCCTTGCAAGTCTGGAAAAACTGCCTGTTTTCACAGACTGTGTCTTCACTGAGTCCAGGACAATTCTGAGTCCCTGACATCACCCTTCCTCATTCATTGTGTTTAACAGAAGCCTGATGTACAGGGAGTTTAATTTTGCTTTGTTTACATTATCCCAGGCTGTCACTGCCTATATAACAAAGAGCTGATTTAAATGGTTTAAAGTCAGATGCCTCACCTTTTCTTATTCCTTATTATTTTCAATGCCACTAATTCATTGGTTTTATGATCGAAGCATTTAGCCACCTGCCCAAACGACCCTTTTCCAATGACCTCCAACACTTCATATCGATATGCAATATGGTCATGTAAAACCTTCAGAAGGAAACAAATAGTTCAGATTCAAATCGTACGACAAAGATCAAGCTCTACAGTAGTTCATGTGTCTGTGAGTTTACAGTCTATGAAAGATGCTGGACTAGTAGCAAGAACAGTCTGCATTAAACAAAGATGGTAAATAATAAATGCATGCTTCATTAATCCACCTACCTTGCATCAATCCTGAATGAGATGCAAAGTGGGTCACTCTTTATGATTCTCTTCTGAGCTTTAAAAGGATCAGTACTGATGTTTTCACTATGTGAACATTTATCTTCTAGAAACAGCATTTCTCTCATATAGATCACTTAAGAGTTAGCAGACAGTCACTACAAACTTATGGAGCTGAAAATTAATATTATGAGTTTTCCACTTACCTTTAAGTAGGAGCCATGTTCATCATCATAACAATTATTGTTCTGGGTTTCAGGCAAACCTTCAATCTTCTTAGCTTCCAGCCCAAGAAACCATAGCTCTGTATAATTGAAAATTTCTTTTTGCTCATAGACTGTTAACTGGTTTCTAAAATATTTCAAGGCTTCTAAATCAGAAAACACGAATATAAAACAAAAAATCAATATATGTGAGAAACCTGATGGCAACTTGCTTTTACAATGGAATATTTTACAGTAAAGTCTGCCACTTTGAGCAGGAGACTGAATAGGTGACCATTAGAAGCCCCTTCCAACTAACATTTCTATGATTCCGCAATGTTGACATTTTGCACAAATTTATGTTTGGGTTGGTGTTTTTTTTTTCTTTTTCTTCCTTGTAGCATTACGTGCAACAAAGCATTCATCACTTGTGAGCAAGACGTTTAAGAGATCTTAGGTAACAATGACTTGATTCTGAGTAGTTATGTACCTAGATGTTTTTGAAAATCCCATCTGTTGTCTATCTGCTTCAGCAAGCTTCATGGCTTACATTAAAGAGTCTATGCTTTTAATGTTGTGATTATCATATTTATAAAGTGGTGGTAAGCTTTAGTTAACCAAAGCTTTTAAGAACTTGTTTTTCTGATAGAAAATATCCTGTTCAAGTGCATGACCTTAGAAATTAAATGGGGTCCAAATCTGATATTCTTCCTGCATATAAATTTTTCAGCTAACACCTCCAATTATATTTTTTCAATCAATAAAAAAAATCTTATGGTAGCATTACAAATCAGTGTGTTCCCTAAGCATGCGAGTGTTTTGTTAATAGTGGCAGTTCTTCATCCACTAATGCAGAGATGCTAAATCATTTCAAAGCAAAAGGCCACTACTTTTTTTTTTTTCCCTAGACTCCTTTTAAAAATAGATTAATTCTGCCAGAAACTTTCTGGATCTGAGAATTTACAAAATGCAGTTTAGTCTACATAGATAAAATGTGAAAACAGCTGCAAGTAAGTGGGAAAAGTGTCTTGTCACTGTTGTCAAATATTGTTGGCACCTACATGATCTGTCGTAAGTCTTAGACAAATATATGTTTTTTTGTGCAATGCATACTTCTCTAATTTATATATTTATGCTAGCTTATTCGTTCTCCTGTTGTGTACATAGCATTTTTAGAAGTCACTGAGCCCATGCACATCCATGTCCTCCAATCTGTTGGAGATTTCAGCGACTATTTAGCACAGGACCTCTGGTCACTGAGTATCCTGATTGTATCTACTCCTTGTACTCCTGCAGGCAACCCGTCACTCCAGTCTTTTTAGTATGTTCTGTTGTATTCTACCTGAAGCTGTCATAGGGAGTTTGACACTGATGCTGGTGTTTTCCAGTTTTGATGGTTTTGTCTGGTCTCTGGTGTCACTTTCAGGAAGACAGTCTGGAAGGTTAAATTGGGAAAAATTGCCTTGAGTTCCATTTTCCTGCTAAGCAAAGAAAAAAAAAAAAAAAGGTAAATTTTGTTTTCAGGTATTTTCATGTACATTCAGCTGATTGCAGGTATGTGAAAAGATTTCAAAAATATATTTTAAAATGCTGCATTCCCAAAGACAAAGCTGCACAATACTTATTTTGGACTTGTAGCGTCACCTTAGTGTTGATTTTGTGCTGAGACAGAACAAGCATGTTTGGAGACTAGAATACCCTACTTACCCAGAGAACAAATTCTGCCAATAGCACTGGAAGCTACTGGACCATGAAAAGACAAATCTCTAAATGAGAGAAAGAAGTTCATCTTTCATGCCCATTCAGTACATGGTTTCTTACTTTCTATAAATGCTACAACCTGCCATGGTTTGACTAAGGTGCAGTAACTCACATGAATACAGAGGTCAGGAAAGTCAGTGTAATAGGCATTATCTCTCTTGGATTCCTGTGTGGGCACATCCACTGGAGAGCTGTGCTAGAATCCTGAGGTTGCTCGTGCAGCCCACATAGCTGCAGGGACACCAGCTTGGCACTGCACACATACACATTCATAGCAAAAACATCAAGATTGTTATGAATGAGCCTGTGTGGGTGCAGAAGAACTAGAAGGAAGGAACTGCAGAAAGGATCTACTCAGTTGGAAAAGGTGCATCCAGTGGATCAATACATGGCTGAAGCTCCAGAGGGGGCTATGGCTTCTATGAACATAGGATGAAGATTAAGAACTGCTAAGCAGAAACAGGATCCATCTGATGAAGCAGGGCAAGAGTGTCTGCACAGAGCTTTGCTAATCTAGTAAACAGGTGTTTAATAAAGTACAGCAGAGAAGAGTCATCATATCCTAATACTCGGGGTAATTCAGGCACTTCAGTATCTGCTGAAGTGGCAAAAGCATTCTGGAAGATTTTTGGACTGTGTTCTTAATGTAGATAGATAGGCTGCTGAACCTGATCCTCACATGCAGGTTACAACTGGTTGAGGATGTGAAGGTCAAAAAAAGGGCATCTTTAGCTGCAGTGCCCACGTGACTGTAGAGTTCGCTCTCAAGCCTCCCAAGTTCTTGAGTCTAGGAGCTGTGTTCATGTGAAGAAGTAGAAGAGGAAGATAGTTAAGCACTGCTTGAGTATGGGGACAGCTAAATCTGCAGGACCAGATGGGATGGAGCATTGCAAGGAAGGTCTCTGTCATCCTTTAAAGTTGATGGCAATTAGGAGCAGTTCTTTACTATCTGGAAAAGGCAAACATCACACCTACCTTCAAAAAATGGGCAAAGAAGGTGGCTTCAGGGAAATACAGACTGGTCAGCCTTACCTCAATCCCTGGGAGGGCTATGGAACCATAGCTTTTCCAACTGAGTAAAAGACAAATTGATTTGAAACAGCCAGTATGGATTTACCAAGATAAGTTATGATCAAATGGTGTTTGAATAATATGATTGCCATCCCTGATGAAGTGATTGCCTTGGCCACAGAGAGGAAAGCAGTGAACGTTGTACACTTTGACTTGAGCATGATGCTGCTCCTGGTGTATGCTCAAAGTCCAAAGAGTGAGATATGAACTGGACACATGGATCAGAATGCAAGTGTAAAAATGGCTGGACAGTCAGGTTTCAAGGACTGTGATCATCAGTGGCAATTGGTTACTAGTGACATCATTCAGGGATCAGTACTAAGGCCAGTGCAGTTTAGTGTCTTTAATGACCTGGACAATGGATGAGTTCATCCTCTCAGATCTGCAGACCACAGCAGGGCTGCTGTCCAAAAGGACTTTAGGGGGCTGGAAAAATGGAGTAGAAGTATCTTTTATAGCTGAATGAAAACAGATGCAAAGTCTTGCACCTGCAGCAGAATATACTCATGCAACAGGACAGGCTGGGAGACAACTGAAAGGTGCAGCTTTCTAGGGAAGGGCCTGACAACAACCTGAACATGAGGTAGCAACATACCCTTGTAGCAGAGATGACCAAACTCATTCCAGATTGCACTAGCAAAAGGGTAACCAGCAGGGTGGGAAAAGTGATCTGACCCTCTATTCAGCATCTATGAGTCCACACAGGGAGTACCAAGTCTAGTCTGAGGTTTCCTGTTACATGAAAGACATTAACTAACTAAATTCAAGGGAGAAGTCAGGGGATGGTCAGGAGTCGGCACCACATGGTGTGCAAGAACCTGCATTTGAATACATTTGCTGAGCCTGATGAAGAGGAAACTTCAGAAGTGATCTCACTGCT
Source organism: Ceyx melanurus (assembly GCA_024611195.1). Taxonomy (NCBI): domain Eukaryota; kingdom Metazoa; phylum Chordata; class Aves; order Coraciiformes; family Alcedinidae; genus Ceyx; species Ceyx melanurus. Next base: position 27,600 of record JANHGL010011954.1, on the reverse strand, counting down.
GTCTAGTTATTTGACAGAAGGTACAGATAAAGGAAACCCAGACTCTTCTCAGAGGTTCATGGTTATAGAACATGATGAGGATGTGGCTAATGTAAGCAAGTTGCAAAATAGGAAATGCTGATTAGATATTAGGAGAAACATTTTTTACCATGCAAATGGTTCACTATTGGAATAGGTTGCCCTAAGAAGTTGTGGACTCTTTGACCTTTGAGATATTTAGCATCCAGCTGGACAAGGCCCTGAGCAACCAGTACCAAGTTTTCTCTGCTTGTAGTGACGGGTTGGGCTGAATGCCTTCCAAAGGTGCCTTCCAGCCTGAACTGTTCCTTAGTTTATTTATAATTTCTCATCCCTTGTGAAAATCATGATGACTCATAGAAGTGTGACAGGATGGAGACAAAAGATAATTCTCTCTTGAGGTACAAAAGCCACAGTCAACAACCAGCAAATGGCTGACAGGACAAACCCAGGCAATGCGATATGACTAACCAGTAGGCAATCCTAGTCCACCATGCCCTTTCAAGACATCCTGGCTGGTATTGCTTGGATAAATGCATCTTGGTGCTTGTGAATTTGGGTTAAGAACATGTTAGCAGAAATGAAAATGGGTTTGTTTTAAAATGAAATCAACCTTCCAATATTTGCTCTAACTTTGCTACTTTTATTATTTATTTTTTTATTATTATTATCTTCTACAAAAGCAGGACAACCAGGACAACTTGACCAGCTCAAGTACAGGTCTGTGCTGACAGTGCAGTCAACTATTATGTTGCTGAGCCCCAGCTTGAGAACGTCATTCTGTGAAGCCATGCTGTGTTATTTCTAAGGAAGAGTAAACCAAGAACACCTCTGAAACAGACAGCTCATAATCATGGTTTCTAGATTTAAATGTTTGTTGTCCCCTGATATTTTGACACTTAAAACAAGCAAAAGGCTTTCTTATTGGTGTTAACAAAACTTCCTACCTATGTCTATAAATTCAATTTAAATAATAAAAAACCCCTTTGTAAAATGTTTGGCTCCAATCTTTTCAAAGAATAGAAAATGGAGGGATGGTTGCTTAATCATTGGTTTTTGTAGAAGCTGAATGCAGGTTTAACTTATGAAGGCCAGGGAATTCAGCTTTAAAGAAATTTTAAATTATTTTGGAGATTAAACCATTCCACCTCATCATTCATGCTATTTTGCATCTTGTAGCTTTGCTCAGTGATACACATCTCCTAACTAAATCAAATAATTAATAGTAATAACAAGCTACCAATTTCAAGTTCCAAGCATTTGTGAAGACATCTTCTCAAAGAAAATCCTTTATGTGGGGATTTCAGTGCAAGAGATCTGAAAAGACTTCATATCTCAATAGAGACTCCACTGAAGAAGTGAGTGATCAAAGTAGTGGTGGTGAGTAGGGTAGGTCCCTGCATTTGCTGGGGAGAGAAGCAGCAAAGGAAGAAGAGGAAATGGTGGACACAGGATTTTTTTTTAAATGCCAGAAGTTAAGATGATTTTAAAAATCTTCCTGTGATTTGGGTGTCTGTGAAAATATCTGGAGATATACATAGCTATTCTGGTAAGTAATCTGTCTGTTTATAGCTCTTCCTTTTTTTTTTTTTTTTTCTCCTCTTTCCTCAACCACAGCAGAAAACAGAAACTGATGCAAATGCTGATACTAAGCTATTTCTCTCTTCCCACACACAAACACACTTGCAACACTTTGTCACTGACTCTCTCTTAGCAGTGCTTAGGAGAGAAGCTGGTTAACCAGGCAAACACAAGATGTCTGCAAGCTTTATAACTCACCTGAAGGGAAGGGAGGACATTCTGCAAGCTGTTTGTTATCTGAGGCAGGATGCTTTCAAAGGGGGCAAGGTTTGCAGTGTCTGCAACCAAACCATGTTTTGATTGACCTTCCAGATGTGGGAGGGAAAGAACACCACGACTGACTTTCTAAATAGAAAGCATAAATAAGTATTACATAATGCCATAGCAAGCAGTTCTGCATAAGACCTTTGTAAACTAGAGAGCTTTAAAACCTTGGGAAGTGTGTATAGTTCCCTTCTGACATCTAATAGCAAAGGGGAAAAGAGCAGATACTCTCTGGAAGCTCCCAGTGGTACTCATGGGCAGGAGGAGTCTGTCCAGGCCATCAGGCAGCCTGGCACATTTTAGGGCATGAAAGCTCCCCCATAAGAACACCTCCTTTCAGCATCAGAGCAGTGACTCCTTCAGCTGGAAAAGGTGGTTGGGTTTGAAAAAACAAACAGCAATTCCAGGCAGCAGGACTCCTTTAAGTGTGGAAAATAAAGCCAACATAGAGTAGTAAGTAGGCATGAATTTTTAATGGCAGGCAGCATTATTAGCTATTTCCAGTGGAAGAAGAGACATTGGGTCTGGGCTGCTGCCAAACACCAGGGGTGGGGACAGTAGAAGGGTCTCCTTTGCACTGGTTTCTCAGTATTTCCTTCTCTCTCACTTTCCATGGAGTTCATTTTTACTTCGTTGCACTCCTTGCTAGTGAGGAGCACTGTGGAAGCTTTACTGAAAAATCAATGTTTATCCTCCTTTGAAAGCTCCTTCCTTTAGACTTTTCCCATTCGTGATTTGCAAAATATTTCTATACTGCTCATTCTTTAAAGTCAGTCATTTAAGGATGCAATTTTATGAATGATAGGACATCTATTCTTGGGTATCTAAAGTGAAAGAGATCACACTTATCAGCAAATAAAATTTTCAAGGTAGACTATTTGTCAATTAACTAAAAAAATCATATCTGAAATAGTTCAATTATACAAATGCAGAACAAGGTCCAGAGAATTAAGGCTACAATCCATATAAGCCTGATAATTTTCTATGATTGGGGAATGATAGAAATATAATTGTTAAGCTTCTGGCTGCAAAGGAGAGGCTTGATAATTTCTCAAGAAGCAAAGAAACAAGGCTCTCAGTCCAACCAATTTGAATGAATCATTTTCTTTTCCAATACTATGGAAAAATCTTTAAAACCTTAGAACTGAGATTCCAGTGGACTTTTAATGTAAGTTTCAAGAAACAAAAGTAGCTGGGTAAAAGATGCTTCTGAACAACAACAAAAAAATAGGTACTTGGGGCACTCATACAGCTGCAGAGGAAATAAAAGAGGGCAGAGTATAAAAGACTTCCCTCTGCTCAGATTCATTTATTATAAGGAGTCTCTTAGAAAACAAGCATTCAGATATTTTTAAAGTCAGCTGAGGAGTCATGTACCTGGTGGAAGACTCTATTAGATCCCAGATGATCTCTTTCTCGAACAGGTTGAGACTTAGAAAATGCATCCACATGGGAAGACTGCAAACATGAAATGATGCTTTAATAAAAATTATTCTGGAAAAAAAAATTCCTGAAATCTCTGTATGGTTTCTGTGTTTCTTTCCTTTGTGGCAATGTCTCTGCCAACAGTGTATGAGAGAGGATCACAAAAGCTGCTGAAACCATGCTACACTCTAGCAATTGCTCTCCCAGTTGGAAGCTGTTTTGTGGGCAGATGCATACAGCTTGCTTTGCCTGTTATGCCTCTCAGCATGCTCAGTATGCCCATGTGGTCAATGGAGGGGAAGGGCAGGGCCTTTGCCTTCCCTAAATTTGTGCTCGAAAGTCCATAGTGAGTCTGCTTAGAAAGAAAGTTTTAAACAGCCTCATGAGATAGATTGTGAGCCCATCCATTGTGAGCCCATCCATTGTTAACAGCAGCATTAAACTGATTCAACTTGTGGTACAGAAAAAGTAACCAATGTCTAAATTTACTGAGAAAAAAAAATAAATTGGTTCCAACAAATAGATAATATTAGTAATAAATATATAAAAAAAAAAAGAAACATAGGGAAAGTGCTAAGCAGCTTGTCATTATTAAGATTTTGTTGGTACTTTCAGCAGGGTTTTTTTTATAAAGATAAAGGTGTTAAGTAGCACTGCCCATTTCTGTCTAGTAACAGACTGCAATCCTTACAACAATTTAGATACCAAAATCTCAGTGCCTAAAGCAGTTTGGAGCTCTGCTCTATAAGCTGGAGTGGACTCCACCAGGCTTGATCAAAACTGTTCCCTTTGAGTTCTGAGACATAATGTTGTTCCACTCATAGTCAATGAAATAATCTTATCCAAATACACTCTAAAGTTGAACATCAATATTTTCTCTAAAAGCAGAGGAACTTGGAGCAGGGAACTCTTAATTTGAGTTTCAAAAACTACAGTCAAAATTATCTTATGGAGGTGAGCTGCAGACTAAAAATACCTAAATAAAGCAGCCTGGTATTCTTTATCAGTCCTGCAGGGCTTTTATGACTGTTAGGAAGTACTAAGTGGGTGGAGCACCAGCTGCTGCTGAAGTCTTCACTCTTTGCAATGATTTTTAACCTAACCAGTGCTGGTATTAGTGCCAGGGGATCTCTTTTTAAAGGCTTTTGTTAAATACTTCAGTTAGCCCACATGAAAACATATCAGCACACTAGAGGAGTATGCTAGTGCCATAGAACATCCGCAATGATGCAGTCTAACCATGCTGAAGGGCCTCTGAAACTGACAGGAAGGGACAACCCAGATTAGACTGCAGCTTCTGTGCCAATATACACTGCTGTGTGGGTGAGGGATGCTTATACACAAATTGATCCATGACCTCGATATATCCAGGGCACATCAGCATTGCTACAAAGGTGCAGAGCAAGCTGAAGATACGTGTACAATGGCTCTGACACATCCTGCTTGGTAAGTATGCAGTTAAGTGCTCAGAGAGGCTGTGAAATCTCCATCCTTGGACATTAGAGGCCTCTAGAAGACACTGAGAAAACTCTGTCGAAATCTACATTATCACTAGAGGGAAATGCTGCCCTCTGACATGCAGATTCATCTGCTTCACTGTCAACCATTAAGACATCTCTAAAGCTGGGCAGATCAGAAAGAAACTGCCCTTGGAGAACTGTGCTGTTAGAGTCCACAGAAGATGTCTGTCTTTCTATTTTTCTGTCTTTCTTTGAAGAGTCATGAGAAAAAACCCACAAACAAATATATTCTTGTGCAAGTTTAAAAGGTAAACTTCAGATTTAGAGCAAGCTGAGAAAACTCCAAAGGACATACTAATCCCCCTCTTTGGAACTAGTGATCAGCTGGACAGGGATAAGAGATTACATGCTGTAAAACTCCAGAGCCACCACCACAAATTTCCAAAGAACAGAACCACTGGATACATTCATCCTACATATGAATGCCCTGAAGCATGACATACTTTGCCTAGTGCACCAAACATCCTTGTGGGCACTATCCCTTCAGTGCGACTTTGCACAGGTAACTATGGGAAAACCCTGTGCCAAAGTTTTTTTACAGACAAACACTTTGCCTACAAGCTATGTATCCTGCATTTGAGGGGAGAATTATATCTGTTATGAAGGGGAGTCTCAAATCCACATTCCTAATCTACTAAATATATCAACCCAGCTCTTAATAAGACTAAATTTAGTGCACGTTATATTTTTCCGACACTTCACCTATACTTCACTTCCAAGTTCACTTTATTTTTCTCTTTATGGAGCTAATGAAAACATTACACTCCATTTAAAGTCAATTTCTTAACCCCTGTGCTTTTCTAACTCAGAGTCAATATCAAGCCAGGATTTTATAAAGCAACAGCTATCACTGAAAACCAAAGAAAGAGTGCATTTCACAGACCCACAGAGTCTTTACTCCAAAATGACATTTTATTTCTTAGCAATACTTTTAAAAGGGTATGCATCATTGTCTATATTAGTAAATATAACTTTCAAAATATACTGTATTTACTAATAGAGGATGATCAATTCATAAAATGTCTTTAAAACTCAGCAAGAGCTAAGGAAGCAGGTGAGTGAGCTCCAGGATGTGCTGCCAGAATTTGGAATCCATTTAATTTCCATTCAGTGGGGAAAGATTAACAAGATTTTCAGAAGGATATTTCTCCTTTTATACTGCAAAAGCAAAATCAGTCCATCAGCCCAAGGCCATGACTTTTTTTTTTTATCATAGAAATTTTTGATTCTTTATCTCTCTCTCAAAACCTACTTATTAAAGCTTTATAACTCTTCAGTGCTCTTTGGGCAATTTATTCAAAACACCCTAAAATCCATAACTGATCAACCCTGATAACATTCCACCAAATGGGTACATAGCATAATCTTTTATCCATGGAAAAACTGATCTGTGCCCACACCAGTCCTGCTTCTGGCTGAATGGGACCAATGTAGGTGGATTGATCTTAGCCCACACAGTGGCTTATTTGACGGTCTTGATCCAGATGACCCATCAGCTGCTGCTCTAGAAAATCTCATACATCTTGTATGGGACGTACAGCTGAGCTGCTGTGCACGGTTTAATTCTGGCAGACGCAATCTAAAGAAAAACTGCAGCAACTGTTACTATTCCATTTTGTTTCACCCCTGGCTGTCCTACTCAGAGTACTCAGCCTGTCCCACAGCTCTCATATTGCACTTCAGTCCCAAATCATCTGCTATTCTAGCCCTTCAAATAATGTATTACCTTGTTAATCCCAATTATCACTCCAGAAAAAGAATGTCCTCATTCACTACCTAATCTGCAGTCATAAGGGGTTTTAGATACTGAACATACACTATTCTGCAAAATCACAAATCGTGATATGTTTCCGTAATTCCCAAAACGTAGGCTTATTTTTTTCAGTACCCATCTGACCACAGAAATCAGAAATGCATAAAAAATTTAGAAGTTCATAAATACACAGCTATATAAAACAGATTCCATTGTAATCTCATTTAAATGGGCACTTTCTTCTCCCTGTCCTCAAAAATGAATAAAGCCTGGAGAACATATCGAGAGAACACAATGTCGGTGCTAAATCATGCAATATATTAAAAAGCCATGGTAAATGCACCCTCACTCACTCAAAATACAGTAGGAACATAAACATTTTCCCCACCTTGTCAACTATTTCTGTCAGCATAACTGCAAGAGCCGTTAACTGAAGGATAGAGGTTGTTTATTCCATTCAGTGAATGCATTTCAGGAAGCCCACCTTCATCTAGTCAGAGCATAGCAGGATACACATACACAGTACCCTGATCAGATAAAAAATGGATAATGCTTCTGCTTGGCTTCAGATTTAAATTTTTATCCCGGAAATATGCCAGTGACTATTAGCTGCTCTAGTATTCTTTTGGTGGCCATCTGTTCCCTTTCTCAGCCTCCTTCTAGCCAAATATAATTTTCCATATTTATCATGGCAAGTCAGTAATAAGAAAGACAAATATAACAGGATTGGCTGTTCTCCTTGCCGTCTCAGTCTGCTCCTTCTCACTGAGCTCATGTGCTTGTGAAACCAGAAACACTTGAACTTGTATTTTTTCAAAATTTGCCACACTGACCTTGCTATATAGTAGAGTAAAAAATATTCACCAAGACTGCTAGTCTAGAAAATGAAAATTAGTTATTAAATGAAAATAAATTAATGCCTCAAGTGTTGATTCTCTTTGGATATCGTGTCATTTACTGCAAACCGTGGCACCTTGGTCCATGGTTCTTGTTGGCATCAGTGCAGACTGCTCTGCCTTGTGAGATGAAGCTCTCATTTTGGTGTGAATATTGAGACAGAGCTTAGCTGCCACCCTGTCTTTCCCTTTCCTCTTTTGGATGTTGTGCATGTGGTGGAGCACTGATGTGTCTCTAGCCCCCCACCATCTTAGGAAAATATCTAAAACCAAAAATACAGTATGCTCTTCTCCTTCATACCATGAAGGAATGGCATGTTCCTGCTGATCTTAAATCTGTTGACAACCCAGAATAGTTCACTTTTCACTCCAAAATGACTCTTTTTCAAAGAAATACATGCTCACCCACTGAAGCTATTCTAGAAGGTTGCCACTTTTACTGATGCTCCTCTAAGGCACCACTCTTCACAGTGTGGTCAAAGGACAAAAAGCTGTGCTTTGGCATTCATGATGATCCACACAATGCCCTTGCCTAACACAGCTGCTGAGATGCACCATTCTAAATGGCACATCACTCTCACTTCCATCACCCCCACTTTTCAATTCTTCCAAGTTTGGCAACTCTCTAGTCAACAAATCCTTCCCAGTATAACACCTCACATACAAGAGAAACTCATAATTCCCTAGCCAAATAACCACAGTCATGACAGCAGGACATGTTCAGCCCTGGACATGTGTTTTGATGCCATGTGCTGGAGTACAAATCAAGCATCAAAAACTCACATCAAGTGTATTTAAGCCAAGTTACTCCCGCACAGGCGTATGCAGACAGGCGCGTGCAAGCACACACAGCTCTTCTCTCTCACAGGCGTAGCCAGTGTTTCTGAGCAATTCAGCCTGCAGGCAGTGAGAAAGCAGAGCCCAGACTGGCAAACTTTACAACTGAAGCACTGCTTTTTCTTTCCTTTTGAATTAGCTGAGGTTTTCCTCAACTCGGGGGAACTAGGAATCGGCTAGAAAATCTCAGCATCTCTGGCAGGAGAAGCCAAGAGGGTCACGTGGCTGGGGGCGTTCCCGGGGTAACTGCGGAGACTTAAACACGGCAAAGCCGGAAATGCCGCTCAGACTGCGGGTAGTGAGAAAGCAGGGCCTACTCACTAGCCTGCCTTGCTGGAATGTGAGAAGGAAAAAGACAGTTGAACTTGCTGCTGTCTGGTCTCCGTCAAAATGGTTTCCACTTGGCACAAGAAGGCCGTGCTACTGTCAGCAATCAAAATCGATGCGGGAATTCAGGCAGAGATCGCACAAAAGAACGTGGGAGTGCAGATGGCAGGCTGCAGAGAATGCCACAGCTTGTTCCTTATCTCAGAGATTAACTCTCATGGCTGTGTGACAGCGTGAGCAGGTAGATGATCTGCTCAGCTGAGTGGCCCAGCTTGAAGATGAAGTTTTGAGGCTTCAAGCGGAAGTAGAAAGACTCAGAGGCATTAGGGAATGTGAAATTGAGATTGACCACTGGAGCCATGCTATGTGCTCCACTCAGCAGACAGATAATACCCAGGATCAAAGGGCCCCTGTATCCTGCCTCACTCAGACAAATAACAGAACCCTAAGTAAAAGGGGTGAGTGGAGCCAAGTTCATGGGCATGGTAAAAGGCAAGCACCCAGTTTGCCTGCTTCTACTCCTCAGATTCCTCTGAAAAACAGATATGAGGCCCTCCTGGAAGACAGTCTTCTTATAACCAGTTGGAAGGTGGGGGAGTAGTGGAGGGGGAGGCTTGGAGGCATGTCCCAATTTGTGGGAGCAGGTCCTCCCCCTACCTACCTGAAGAGGACGAATTAATTTTTGTCAACACAAGAAACTGTATAAAGTTTTTTACTTTTTTGAACAATACTCAAAACAAGGGAAAGTTGTCAGGATTACTGGTGAGGTATAGTCACAATGCACTGAAGGGAAAAGAATCGCATAAAATGTTTCAGCTTTAAATTACAAAACATTTTGTGATGTTTGCAGTTGATTCTTTGTAACTCATTAAGAAAAATACCCATTTCCAAAAGATACTTAAAGATTTAGACTAGACTAATTAGACTTAATTTAGACTACTTATATTAGTTTAAGACTAAATTGAATTAACATTTAGACTAGATACAACAAGGAAGACATTTTTTACAGTGAGGGTGGTGAAGCACTAGACCAGGCTTCCCAGAGACACAGTAAATGCCCCATCCTGGACAACTTCCAGGTGAGCTTGGGCAGGACTCTGAGCAGCCTTATCTGGTTAAAGGTGTCTCTGCTCACTGCAGGGGGGTTGGACCAGGTGACATTTAAAAGTGCCTTCCAAATCAGACCTTTTATGATACTAAAGGAGCTAAGTGTAATGGTAGATCAATTCCTCATGGACTGTGATCATATGGACAAAACTTTAACTACAGATTTGCTAAGTTTTGCAACATCTCTGTGAAGTAGAATAGCAATGGAGGTAAAGGAAATGACAGAATTTCCCCTGATAAGGAGGAGGCATTCTTGAGCAGGAAGAGGATTCACTTCATCTTAGCCTAAATGTTTAAGTTAATCAACTTTCCAAGTCTGCTGGAAATGGAAAAGCAGTCACACAGTTTCTGACTTTTTTAGAATGTGTTTTCCATCAAAGAGTGCAAAAGCTTGTGCTATGATAAAGTGAAGTTTCTAACATTTAAATAATTTTATAGGCAGATGGCTCCTTAAACAATTCCTATCACAGTTAGGATCTTCTCTTTCTCCTAGCAAACAAGAAAAACAAATTAATAATGCTGCTCAATTCTAAAAGGGTTCGACATGTAGATAAGAATCATGAGTGCAGTTTTACATAGGAGGCATTTAAGGCATTGTGTAGCTAAGGACACAATTACCATAGCCTTGGGAGATAATTCCTAATGTTTAAGTGAGGGTCCTCGAGGAGTTAAAATAGAATTTGGGTTCAAGAGGATTTTCCAAGCAGCTGTTTGACTGTACAAAGCCACCAGGACCCAACCAACAGCATCATTCTAGGAAACAGACTGGTCAAATAAAAGACAGCCTAGAAATCAGTGCTCAAACAGGTTTTTCTAAAGCATCAATCTGTTCTTAGGACTGTTCCAAGAACAAAAAATATATTCATTCCTGGACTCACAAATTGAAGAGGAATCACATGAGAAGTAGGAATTGGATGCAGACCAGTTAAGCTGATTTAAATCAAGCGTGGTGCCAGATGAAGCATAACTAGAACTATGTTGAAAAGTCAAAAGCAAAAAAAAAGGTGATAGGCAAATAAAATTATTATCATGACAGAAAAGAATGTTTAGCTTTCCCATCAAGCCCTGAAAGCCTTGCAAGATCTTCCTTTCAAGAAAGAGCTCCAGTTGTTTCTACCAATCTGCAGGTCAAACTTTGGAAACGTGTCACCCCTCTGATAAATGGAAGTGGAAGCTGGAGAGGCTAGTCCAGAAGAATCAAGGTTGTTATATAGCCCCTAACTACATTTATTACTTTCCCAAATCCTACTGTCATTAGAAATTCAAATACCTGGGCATTTAGATATGCTTCCTAAATAGTGCCACCTGGGAAGGAAAACCAGGGGCATCATTTCACCACTTCATTACTTCAGAAGGATTATACAAGTATAAAAGTAGTAGCACATCAGTGAATGACCCCTCATGCTAATTTTCCCGCAGAAGGTCAGTTTAAACAAAATAATCAAATGTTAGCTTTAATTTTAGAAACAAACGTTTAAAAAGGTAGAACTTTTAAATTCAGATTAGTACAAGTTACTGGGATTTCTACATAGTACCTTTTTTCTCTAAAATAAACAATAGACTGATTGTCTACAATATATATATTTTATAAACCACAAAGCCTCTCATGTAAACCTAAAGGTCAATCTGAAATATTTTGCAGAGCCCTAGGTACCTTGGGATTCTAGCAATTAATTCTTTGCTATACTCCTGTCACTTAAAAATGTAAACCTTTCTAAACTTTTCAGCATTAATAATATTCACACTTTCATTTAAAATTGTCATCTTAATTCCACTTGTCCAAACAAATGTAAATATTTATCCAATAAAAATATCCCATGGAATCATGGCAGATGTCACAACTGATCAAATAATCTTTCCCTTTTCTAACACTTATTTTCCATTCCTCACAACAGGTACACCATAATCTAAAACTTCAACAACATAATCTAAAAATTCATTTGTACATCAAACAATAAAAACAAATGCCAACCACTCTTACATCAGGCTGGATTCTTCTATTTCTTCTCATTTGTACGAAAGTGTTACTGAAGAAGCTGAAATCACAGCAGCTCTTGCCGCTTCTTTCTTTCCCCAGAATATCAAAGCTCCATGTTTTAAATGTCTCCATTAAATTGTTCTCCTTGTAGTTTAAAGCTGCCGTGCCTGCTTATTGAATCCAACCAGGCCACACCAGTGCTCCTCTGTGAATAATGGATGGGCTGATAGATGATTTTGACAGGTAAGCAGGCTGGAATCTAATCACATGTTGGTGTATCACAGTTCCACAGCATTGACACAAAACAACTAACACCAAACTGAACTGTGAATAGTAGTGTATTTACTGACGTGGGTTGAAACCTTTGAGGACTTGGTGCAATCACAACATGTTCATCAATTAGGCTCAGCATGATTGCAAAACCATCCCTTGAGGCACCACAAGGTGCATCATTTGGTTTCCTTTTTTCTTTTTCAAAGACACAGCCATAGCTTTAGCTTTCCTGCTACAGCCATAAACTATCTAATAAAGGTAATTCAAAGTTTCACTGAGACTCCAAAGGGTGCCCCCAAGCATTTAACTCACAGCTTCCTCTTAGTCCTCAAAACTACTTGTAATCTTGGAATAACTGTTTCTGGGAGTCCTGGTTCTGCTTAAATTTTAATCCTCTATGCACCCTAAGAGCCATTTTGGTATTCCATCAGCAAAACAAGCATTTGCTGAAGGAGCAGCCTTAGCTTGGAATATTAAGAGAACAGAGTTCAATGATCTTTTATTCAGTGCACTGTAATCTATTTTTGTACACCTAACAGGTTCCATGGGGTAACAGCAACACTTAGTCTCAATTAATTATTTTCATGACTTTTCTTCTGAGAACAATAAACAATTCATGTTCCATAAAGAGCAGAAAAATGCAGATGCAATCTTTATCAAAGAGAAAGATTTTAAAAAGCAGAAGAGCAATACAAGCCTTGTAATTCCATAGCAGGTTTAGAATAGAATAAAGAAAACAAGTCTCCAAATCTGCTTTTTAGAAAATACTGAAATTAATACCACCTAAATTATTTTTTTTTTAAATGTTAGGAAATAACTTTCCGAACACTAATAATACTTATTTCAAAATGTTTTCATGCAAAAAAAAATAATGACCTTCAAAATCAAGTCCACCATCTAATAAATATTATCATGACCACAAAACCATGCCCTGAAGTACCACATCTGGACATTAAACAGGTAGGGACTGACCCACAAAATGTGGTCTCCTCTAAAGCTGACATCAGTGGTCATTGCCAACAGGAAGGCAGAAGAGGAGGAAGTTGTAAAATCCTTGCCAAATAATGAAGTGTTAAGTGCAAAAAGGCAATCAGAGGCTTTTGCAGCTAAATAGCAAAGGTTGATAGCACGTAACCTAGGAAGAACATTGGAAGAAGGGACAATTTAAGAAAAAGGTAAAACAGTTGCAAAACTGGACAGTTGAATTCTGAATGTAAAATACAATTAAAGCAGATAAACTGAATAAAAAATCTGGTCAGTTGTATTTGCAATCACCTGAAAACGTGAATCACAGAATCACAGAAATTAGGGGCTGGAAGGGACCTAGAAGATCATCTAGTCCAACCCCCCTGCCTGAGCAGGATCACCTAGACCAAGTCACCCAGGAACAGATCCAGTGAAGTCTTCTATGATTCCTAAACTGAGAGAAATCAAGTCCCAGTCAGCAAAACAGATGGCCACAGTTTTTCTGGGCAACTGTATCACAGCTGCCAGTGAATCATTTAATAGAAAAAGTGTATGTCAAATGTAGTGTGAATGAGTGGATAAGTACAGGAACAAAAGTCAGCTCTGCAGATGAACCATCTAAAGATTGAGAAAAGAGATTAAAAAGAAAAAATTACCAAACAATAACAAGAACCCCAAAAAGTAAGCTTCCAACATTTTGAATTCAGCTGATGAAAGGTACCACCTCTTTCTTCCATACCTTACTTCTCTTACATCCTTGGTCATCACAATTGCAATTACATAGCATCTACTATAAAGACAGGCCAATCCATCTTTTTTTTTTTTTTTAATTATAAATGAAAACAGCTATTATAATTAAATTGAAGTGAGCAAAGGCAGGATGTTAGGCACATTCCAGGCACATCCTTCAGCCTATGTTTTCCTTTTGACTACCTCTGGGGGACTCCCTCTGGGTGTTTTGGTTCTGCTTTCCTGTAAGGGCTGTATGTGAAGCCCCTCAGCCTTATATTTAAGGAGGCTGGACTGTCTTCTCCTGGTATCTACTTCTACATTGCAAGATTATCTGCATTTAGCCACACAGGTTCTACTGGACAAAAGCCAATTTTCAGAAATGCTGTAGTCACTTCAGCATATCATAAATGCAGGTGTACACTGGTGTTACCAGAGTCTTGTCTCACACTTTGGACAGTAACATTAATTTTCTTACCTCGTTTCAAAGGCACCCCCTGCATCTTCAATACAGATTATAAAACAGTGTCATCATCAGAACAGTAATAAATCATATCACATGTTAAAATGAAAGTTTGCTCATAATTCCTTTTTCTCTCACAGGTAGATGCACAGAAAGCTTAAGAGTGTACAAAGGAGCTACTGCAGTTTTGGTCAGTAACAGATCTCAGGTATGCTACAGATCAAAAATTGGGAGTTAGACAGTTCCAGCTTCAGAACAGGCTGGCTGTGGTGTGTGGAAGACAGAATGCTCCAGATCACTTTGAGACTCATCATACATACCCACTCTTTCAGGAGCAGCTGGAAAAATCTGCCTCCAAATTTCTTTGGCAAGGAAGATGGATCAAAGCAGATGAAAAAAATGGGTAAAGGGCTGATCTCAGTGGAGGCAAGCTCACTCATGTTCCAAAATGTACAGTTCAGCAGAGAACAGGCACTCTGCCATCACTTATTACAACCACACTGGGGCTAATGAAGACATGGTGCACAAGGGTGATGAGGAAAATCAGACTTTCTATATACAGCTGCATAAATGAGAGGTAGAAGAGAAATCCCATACAGACCATAATTTTTCTTTATATGACAGTTTAACAACTATTCAGTGCTGTATCTGTCTTGCTGATTTAAATGTTCCCAGGAATTTTGGTAGCTCTCCACTTGACAGTCACAGTTCCTTTGCAGGTAGCCTGAATTCAGTCAGCAATTAGTAAATATCTCTCACCTGCCTTTGCTTTATGGGCACACTTCAAGCTTCTTATAAGAGGCTTTGAGCCATCATGTCAGCCCACCACTGGCTGCAGGGATCTGTCAGAAGGATAGATGGAATGGGTGGGGGCAGCCAGGGAAGGCACAAGAAAGAGCTGAGACCTCTCCACGTGGCACAAAACTGAACTCAGAAGTGTTCACTTGATCCTTCTCTCCAGCCTACCAGCTGGCCTGCTTCTCCATAGCTGGCAGTGGCTTCATGGTTAGTTCTGCACAGCCATGTAAACACAGCCAAAGAGAACATCTTTTTACAAGGGAACTGCGTTCTGCCTAATAAATTGGATCAAAAATAGCTGAGATTAAAATTAAACCAGCAAAGTAAACTCAGTTTACTTTTAAGCTGCCTCTGTCCTCTTCCAATTCATCATGCAGTGGCAGAAAAATTAAGGGCAAGTGTTTGGGGTCAGTTATCCTTAATGTCATATTTGATTGGACTACACATTTAATACAAAATAGATAAAATTTTACTTTTTTTCTCTCTTTCTTCCTCTATTGCCACCTCCACAGGTCTCTCTGACCAATTCCCTCACTTTTACTGACATTTTGAAAAAAAAAAAAAAGACAACTACTTGACCCATGTTGCATATGGATTATCACTCTGCTCATGGTCCTCCAGCAAAACACAATCCTTCCAATCCCCCTTATAATAAACCAAGATGCTTAACACATGGCACATGGTTCACTTACTAGCATAGGTTAAAAGCAACAATTTCATTTCTCTGTTTGTGCAACCCAGAATTAGACAAAAAAAACCAAACAAACAAACCACAGCTTTGGAAGAGAAGAAAGGATTATTTGAGAATCTTGCACTATTACCATTGCTTTTTGTTTTCACAGAGAGGATCCACAGTTAGCAGTCAGTAGACCTCTGAAGGTCATCAAGCAGACAGACCAACAACTCTGGGTAATCTTTGGGCAGTGACAGTAGAATGTGGTCAAGAATATGTTGGCTGTATCACAGAGAAAGCTGGGAGGTGCAATGCACTGAATGAAGAACACAGGGTGCCAGGCTGGGAAGGGGGGTGGGAGCCACCCAATATGCTCTTCTGAACATCCTACCCAGGCAAAATTGGAAGTACTTTCTTGACAATCAAAAATGTAAGGAGGAAGAAGCAAGCCAAGCTAAGACATGGCCTACCTTGTCACCATAGGGATTTTGGTCTTCTCTAACTCCTTACAGGGAAGTTTGCAGCTGGCCTTTTTGAGCGAAGGGCAAAGAATGAAGCATAACTTGAGTATATACCCTCTAACCTGGACAACAGCTGCCAACTGCTACCTTACTTCAATACTGAGAAATACTACAGCATCTAAATCACTGGAAAGTTAAATCTGTGCCTCCAACTTCTGAGGTCTGGGATGTTCTCCTACCTTTGATTGTGTTCAATGCATCCTTTTTCCTGACTTCGCTATGCTGGGAAAGAGAACAAATCTGGCTATTCTTGTTCTCTGACTTGTAACTTTTTACTATGAAATGGTGCCAAAATGAATTAGCTGGACAGCACTCCCAAATTAAATCAAATACAACTCTTACTCAGGTAGGGGTAGATGAAAAATGCTTAAGTTATAATGGACATATGGAAAAGAACTACATACTAAAACTTATAACCAAATGAAATACAGGAAATGCCTACTAACATTATTGCTCACTTTATTGGTGAAAATGTATTAGAATAAAGCTTGTTGTTGATCTACTTTAACAAAAGGTAAGATGATTAATGTTAATTAAATTTCTGTTTTTGTTCTAGATATTTTGGATTCAAAAAAATAATTTGAAAATATAATATCTTCTGTTGTGGTTTGTTTTCCTGTTTAGTGAAATAGATGTTTTTAAAGCTGCAAGATACATTAGGGAACTAGTAGTTTAATGTAATACATTATTTATTTTGTTATAATTGCATTCTTTTATAAAACATTTCCAAATAACAACAAATACAGAAAACATGTAGCTCATCCTCAAATCAATACATATTTGTTTTTTTGAGGAACTAAGAGTCAAATCTCACATTTCTGTCACTGGATAACCAAATGCTAGACTGTTGATAACAGAAGCACCACTCACTGCTGATGCAAAGACAGTACAGGTATCCAAACATCTTCACTCTGACTTTGCTTTCTGCCAAAATACCACATTAATTCAAAAAAATCCACAGCAGACCTGAAGAACAGCTAACTACACTGGCAACTACCATCTAATACTCTCCTTGTCTATTTCTGTAAATACAAATTTTACTAATACAGCTCTGCTGTACTGGACTAGTAACTCGATTTTACTGCCCTCTAATGTTGATTTCCAACAGTTACAAGCTTCTGTTTGCCTTTTAAGAAGTGTACACCTATCTTCTAATGTTTTTGTTGAGATTAGGTCCACAGGTACTTCCAAAAGAACTGCTTAACACTTCAAAAACCTTTAGTTTAATGAATTCTGCACAATTAACAAAATTAAAGGAGGGCTTATAAGCAGATAAATATAAACTGTCTTTCATCTTTGATCAATGCTATTGCCTCATGATTCTTCTTCAGAGTCTGAGGATTTTTAATGACATCATAAATACGATTTGACTTGGCCATAAGAACTGCAATTGCAAAAAAATAATTTGGTGAGAGGAACTGAGATTCCTGAGCATTAGAGAAGCTTAAATAGATATTAAAATAAAAACAATAGGTGGAGGAAAAATAAATTTCATATTTTCAGTATCCCAAATGTGTGGGAACAACACATGCTCGAAGTCCTTGTTTAAAATACACAGAAGCATCATGAATATTGGGTGTGTAAGGAGAAAAAGATTCAGCACATTAGAAATAGCTTTAATTCAAATAATTTCAATTTTTTTTCCCCCGCAGCTTTTTGGCTTCCTCAAGAGACCAGTGTCACATGAGTGGAAACACACCAGTAATTCTTTGAAGTAGCAGTACAAACTTTTAAAATGTAAAGAGCAGGTTTCTGAATGGATGATCACAGGAAGTGGTAACATTGTTTTTCACCTCCATGGTTTGCACTGAGACCTCAACTATTCTGTTGGGTAAAAGAAAGTTGAGATGACAAAAGGGCTCAAACATGAAGGATAGATTACATTTATCTGCATCTTGGAAATTACACCCTACCCCTCTGTGAAAAAATAGAGAGTACTTTATGAGTTTCTGATGCAATTGATTTGAGATGGCACTTCGGGATTTTTGTTTGTATTACAAAAATAACAGGAAAAGGTTTGTTTTCCTTATTAAATCCCATGGCTCTGAGTAAGCATTAAGTTACAGCCTTATTGAGTAGCTACTCAAGACTGCCTATGTCAAATTTTCACTTGAGGAAAAGTAGAGATAATGGGAAATCTTAATGAACTGGAAACCCATACATACTTCAGGAGGGTCTCAAAGACAGGTGACAGTGAAAATTATCTAAGTTTTGAAAGATGACAATATTGATATAGAGGAACACAAACCTCAGATGTATATTTCATGGATTAAAAAAGAAGATAGACTGGTGAAATAAGACAGTTACTAAGTCTACCAGCTGTAGAAATATTTTCCTGAAGCACCATTCTGAGAAAACACTTTGCATTGTTATATAAACCTTCATGTAGCAAGAACATGTGCAACCACATGTAATCTATATTTATCCCTGAAAAACACTTAATAGCAGAACAATTCATTACTTAATTTCAATAGAGAGAGACCTGCTATGCATTAAGAAAGCTGTTCTTTTGCATGATCACTTCCAGTGGGAGAAGGACTGAAGAATCAATGGGGTGCAATGGAGCAGGGTGCTGCAGGGAACCCTGCTGGAGTCTCTGCTGCTCATTTTGCTGCAGCCTCTTATCCACTGTACACCTCAGACAAGGTATATAGAAGCAGAGATAAACAAGTATCGGAATTAGCATAAATATTACACATTAGTCATCATAAGCATTATTTTTGGATATAAGAAAAAGCAAAATCCTCACTGCCTGAGCCTGACTAATGTTACTGACTCCCACTAAGAATATGCACATAAAAAAAAAACGTTTACTCGACTGTAGGCAAAACATATTAACTTTGAAAATAACTTCTCAAGTCAATGCATATGATTAAATTATACAAAGTTTTATTTTATCTTTTTAATACAATATTCTAAAAAAACCCCACATTTTTATCTATCACACATAAGTACTCATTAAAATCAACATAAAAAATGCAAACATTAATAGAATTTGAGTGGTGACAAATTTCCCAAGAAAGGAGTGGAAAGTGGTAGCTTCAGTCTTTCAATAAATATTTTTTAAACTGTAACTTTCACTTGTGTTAAAAATACATTTTAGATATACTGTGTAACTGACATAGTGCTGTGTACACTATTTTAATGTTCAACATTTAGAGATCAGAGAATTAGCACAAACCCACATCTCCAAGTATAATATATCAAAGAGCTGGTGCCCTAGATGTCACTGTGATTAAATATTTTTATTCAGTAGCACTTGAGCATGTCTAGCATTCTGCAGAATACAAACTCATAGTATTAGATATGTACATAAACAAGTCCTCCAGAATTGATGATGCCATGAAGCTTTTGCTGCCCACTCTACTTATAAAGCAAAACAGTTTCCAAAGTCCTTTCCTTCATGTGGCACCTTGTCACTTGCCACTTAACTGCTAGTAGCACTGGGATGCAGTGGTTTGACTCTTGCTAGTCTGGAGAGGCCAAGTCTAAGACACTGAGTAGATGACTTAACTGAAACACATCTCATAGAGTTATTACTGCTTCCTGATGCAGCTGAAAATAATTTTTAAGACAAAAAGGTGTAAAAGGATTAGAGGGAAAAAAAGTAGTTACTCATGTGACTTTATTTTTATAGTTTTCATAGCAGAACAAAAGAGTGTTCTAAAGATACTGCAAAAGTGTCTGAACAATATACCACAGAATCATATGAAAATCAGCATATTCAGTGGGAATCAATCTATGTGGGAGTCAGTCCAGCAGGTATGGTGGACAGTTTTAATTAACCAGCAAGACACTGGAGTAACACTGCACAAGCACATAAAAACTGTGCATTTTCACATGCTCCACAGAAAAATCACACAACCTAACAATTCCAAGTGGGAAAAGGCAGCCTTGGAGAATAGAGCCAAACAGAAAGAAACATGTACAGAAGAGTAAATATAAAGGAAATTGGAGGCAGCAGTCAGCAGCAGCATGCTCAAACACCTTCAGAAAATAACAGCTGCTTTACTAGAGCAGTTAAAACACTTCCACATTTTTCTAATATTGTTTAGAAATAGATAATGCAGCATGCACCAGAGACCAAGAAAGTTCTTAGTAAGAGAAATGGCTACAAGACAATCTCTTAAGATTTGATTGACACTCAGCAAAATATTTAATTAACCTCCCTACATAAAGGAGGCAAGAATAATGTAAGAGGAAAAAAAACCATGCAGATAGCTTTCTTTTATTATTTTTTAATCTCAAGTAAAAAAAAGATCTTTCATTATAAGAGGACAGTCATTTTTCTGAATACCGTTTAAACTTTTCATGTGCTTTTAGACCAGATTGCTAATAACTTAAGTCAACTAATTTCTCTGTTTATAGTTACAATCTTGCAAGTACCTGGTGGTATCCATTTAGGCTTCTTGTCTGTTACAGGACTTGATGTATGCAGAGACCTCCCAACTGGTTCTGAAAAACTGGACATCTTTTGTGTTGGTTCAGATTTTTGTTCAGTTATCCGTGAGGGAGAAACTACAGGTGATACTTAATTGGAAAATAAAAGCAACTTTAGATAGTCTCTTTAGTAGAGACATTATCACAGAATCATTTGGCTGGAAGAGATCTTTAAGATCATCAAGTCCAACCATTAACCCCACACTGCCAGGGTCCCTAAACAATGTTCCCCAGCACCACATCTACACAGTTTTTAAACACTTCCAGGGATGGGGACTCAACCACCTCCCTGGGCAGCCCATTCCAATGCCTAACCAAACTCTCTGTAAAGAAATTTTTCCTAATATCTAACACTATTTTTATTTTCATAATATCTAATTATCACACTGCATGTGCTGATTCATGCTGTACAATGATGTGCTCTCTGCACTGAGTAAAATGAGTATGTTTCTAAACTGTCACACCTTTTACCTGTAGGTAAAATACATACAGTCAGTCCTGTTACAGTCTGAAATTTGTCCTGATTTGAAACTAGGTGCAACAATTTCCTCTTGAAAACCTGCCAAATACCAAATTTCTGAGGGAAGATTCTTCTGTGAGCTACACAAAGTGAACAATTCCTCATCAGTAACTAAAACTAATTTTAAACTAAAATTACATATTGTAAACTCAGGTTTGAAATTAAACAATTACTTCATCAGACAAAAGATTAACACCACTGTAAGAATTTTCTTAAGCTAGTTGAAGTTAACTGTGTTAGTGACACAATGAACAATTAACTCAAAAAAGCATGAATATTTAACGTTTTCCAATAAGCAGTTAGCTTGAATTAGCTACCCTTTCATTACAAATTGCTAAATACAAATGCAAGAGGAGACTCAGGTTCTAATTAAAAAAAAAAAATAATATCCTCAGACCACTTGTTGTTTAAACTTTTAATACAAATTTCTGGTGACTGACACACCAGAAGGTTGTGCTGCCATCCAGAGAGACCTGGACAGGCTGGAGAGCTGAGCAGGGAGAAATTTAATGAAATTTAACAAGAGCAAGTGTAGAGTCCATCTGGGGAGGAACAGCCTCATGTATCAGTACAGGCTGAGGGCTGATCTATTGGAGAGCAGCTCCAAAGAGACCTGGGGGTCCTGGTGGACATGGGAATGACCATGAGGCAACAATGTGCCCTTGCAGCCAGGAGGGCCAATGGCATCCTGGGATGCATTAGGAGGAGTGTGGCCAGCAGGTCAAGGAAGGTTCTCCTCCTCCTCTACATTACATTGGTGAGGCCCCACCTGGAATACTATGTCCAGTTTTGGGCACTTCAGTTCAAGAAGGACAGACAACTACTGGAGAAAGTCCAGCGCAGGGCCACCAAGATGCTGAAGGGAGTGGAGCATCTCCCTTATAAGAAGAAGCTGAGAGAGCTGGGGCTCTTTAGCCTGGAGGAGACTGAGGGGGGAATCTCATCAATGTCTATAAATATGTTCAAGGTGAGTGTAGGGAGGATGGAGCCAGACTCTTCTCAATGTCTCAATCTTCTAGGTCCCTTTCAATCCCTAACCTTCTGTGATTCTGTGATATATCTAGCTTTTAGGAAAATAAATTAACTGTCTATTCACTTTTGTCTGTTTTTATTCTAAGTACAGTTTACTAGAAAGCACTTAAGCTTTCAGTATTTTTCTTCCTACTCCTCCCTTTACTCTGCATATAGTCTTTTTCATTATAACCTTGCACAGTAAGTCAGCCAAATTCCTTCAGTGAAAATAAAAGGGAATTTATAATGAAGACGTCTATTTCAAATTCATAGGACAAATTTACCTGCAGAATTACTCTTGGATTTGGGAGCTTTCCTGTCTCTCTCAGCTGGCATGGGCATCTTCCATCTGGTTTTCTTTTTATTTCCTTTGGCCGCCTTCTTTTCCATAGCAAAGTGTTCATCATCACCTTCACTATAATCTGAATCTTCTTCCAACTCCTCACCTACAGCAAGGAAAAAAAGCAATGTCATCTCTTTACAGGAAACACAGAAAATACTATTTACTATTACTCCATGGCCTAATCACAGTCTAGACATAAAACTCCAGGATATCTTAAGGATACAATAGAACAAATCTGCATACGCTGAACAGCCTCCATAACACATCCTGCATTTACAGAATTCTTGCTCTGTACCTTAATAATGGAATATCCTGTGTAAACTGCATACAGCAACATTTTTAACAGCAGAATTACCAATATTTCTTGGCTACTTAAAGGGGAAAAGTACTATCTAATTTCAGCTGTAAGATTCTACAGATTTATTATTAAAAACCCAGGCATTAGCCAATCTTAAAAATAGTTCTCCAGCAAAAGGATTATGTGCATTACTCCCCAGTATTTTATTTCACAGACAATTCTAGAAATATTTTCCAGTAATCTTTCCAGTAAGAAAGAAAAAAACAGATATAGCCATGTTAACCACTGGGGAATGAGTCTTATACTCCACAGACATTTGCTACTAGGCTGCTACCAGAAGCAGAGTATGAGGCCAGGTTGACTTCTAAGCAGATGCAGAAAAAAGTCTTCTGGGAGTTGAAAACTGAAGGAAAGACAGACAGCTAGATAATACTTTTCTGAATAAACTTAAACTTTTGCTAAAACAGAAAGCACTAAAATGTAACACTACTCCAGTCACTGGTTTGACGCAAAACCCAGACAAGTGGAAAAGCAAAAAGACTCTTTAAAGAAATGAAACTTTCCTGGACAAGTGGGAAGAAGAAATTTGTTATGACATAGTGCAGGAGATGTTGAAGCAGTATCATTTTTTGCCAGTCTGAGGAATGTATACGAATATGCTCTAATGTTTGCATTTAGTGTCAGAGGGCAATTGACATGTCATTATTATTAATAGATAATGCTGCAGCATGGGAAGATACAGTAGAAGCCATCTGTATTTCATTGAAAATATAAATTAAGTGTAAGGCATCACATTCAAAGCACCTCCAAGGAGAGGGGTTTTACAATTAAGAACTTACTGGATACAGACTCTGGCTCAGAGTCAGTATTTTGCTCTCCATCATCACTGCCAAAAGTCGGTAACTTCTGATGTGCTGGAACTTTAGATGCTGCTGTCCTTTGCCTACAGTTGCCCCTAGGTATGTAATCATCCCTAACTTGATTGAGACCTAGAAAACAGAAGGTGGTCTAATTCAAATTCACAGTAAATCTAGTCCCCTTCTCAAAGAGTAGCAAGTATTTGAGTCTTCAGAATTCATTTTCGTGATTCTGAAATACACTATACAGAAGCATATCCTCAGCACAGCTTTTCATGTGCTTCTTAGTTTCTTCTTTTGGCTAACCAAACTGTACTTCCCAATTGTGAAAGTTACCAATAGTTATCTGTAATCAAGTAAACAAAAGGACTGGACCCCAAAAATAAAACTGGAAAAATGATAACGTTTCAAGTGGCACAGCAAATGTTTTGGCCACATTTATTTGATGCTTAGGCACTATGGACCCATTAGGGAGCTGAGTTTCCATGTAGCTTCTTGCAGTAGTAAATAAACTCAGCATCTAAAAAATAGAACAAATCCAGTTTTTACAACTCACTTTTAACGATCTGTAACAATCTCATTAAGCAATCCAGAGGTGTTCCCATTTTAAGACTGAGATAGAATTTCTAATGAAAAACAACGCATCCTTAGTCTTTAGGACTGTTATTTTCCTCTGCAAGTGAAAAACAGAAAGCAATGGAAACAAAGATATAAGCTACTTAAATGTATCTTAAAATACGAATTCTGAAAATAAAGAATATAAGAACAATTTACCTAAAAGTTCACTGTCTACACTGCAGTTAGAAAAAGGGGGTCTCCTATGCATGTTTGCTGATTCCATAGTCTTACCTGGTTTATAATCCAGAATATAAACAATAGTGTAAAATATCAATATATAAAAACCACATAATAAAAAGTCAAGATGTTAAGAAATGAAAACAGCTAACCTTTTTACCTGTCACAAATCAAACTGTATGTTTGGAAGATCTTACATGAGAGTTATTTCTTTCATAGAAAAAAAAAAACCAAGTATAATGAGAGGTACTACCTAGAAATTCTCATTTTGTTGAAATCTTGAAATAAACCATGACTTTCAATCTACTTCACTGTAAAATAATGTTCAAAACCATTATATACATGTAAGAAGTGTTACACTGAACTGTAAAATAACCTTGTTCATCCAAGATATTTGCAGATTTTTCTTTGACAGATAAGGCTAAGGCAACTTCCAAATCTCTTTGATAAAGTTTGTCATCCAAGGATATCCTGGAAAAAAACACCAAACAAATGTGCTAAATTATAAAACAATGACATGAGTGTTATAGATCTACCTCTGACTCACTGAGCTTCTTTCAATTCAAATATTTGTAAAGAGATTAATAATTCAAGATGTGCTTTATAGCATACCATTAATATTACTTCCCAAGAAGTCTTACACAAAGTATACACTAAGATTTAAAGCACTTAAATACTTAAATAATTAAAAAGTAATACTTAAAAGTATTACAGTATTACAGTTGCAAAACACTGTGCATATGGACTCACAATTGGCAATATCACAGAAAGGCAATTATATCTGAAATACTACAATGAAATGGAGTATTTATACACAACCACCAAAATAATCAGATTTCTTCATGCATTATAGAAAATAATGTATCAAGTAAGTTCTTATTTTAAAGGAGACAAATTTATCTTTATATTTCTAGGGTTCAGAAGTCCTTAAAGTAACTGAAGAATTGTTACAACTATTTTGCACTGTAGAGCTATCAAGACAA
Source organism: Ceyx melanurus (assembly GCA_024611195.1). Lineage (NCBI taxonomy): Eukaryota > Metazoa > Chordata > Aves > Coraciiformes > Alcedinidae > Ceyx > Ceyx melanurus. Next base: position 2,224 of record JANHGL010011954.1, on the reverse strand, counting down.
GACCAGACATGCAAGGCTGTTTCTGCACCTATGCAGGCTGCTTTCTGGAGTCTTTCAGAGCTGTAACAAAACAAGACATAACTGACTACTGAATTCAAGCAAGTCTTCTTCATTATGCAGAATCACATTACCCCTAATTTACAACTATATCAATAAAGCTGAAATTATTTATTACACTGGTGTTTATTCTCAGCTGCTTAAAATTTTAGGAAAAAAAAAATTGAAATCCAGCTTTACAGAGCTGGCCACATTTCAGCCCTCATTACCTTTTAGTAGGCACCTGTTTTTGTAATGGAGTCAACTCTTTGTGTGACTTTTTTTCCTCCTTTTTCTCCTTTGCATCCCTGGGCTGTGTTCTGGATTTTTTGCTTGAAGGTGCAGCTATACATGCAAAGTCTTCATCTGTACAGGAAATAGCAACAAGCTTTAGTGAGTTTTCCTATATTCTTCCAGATGACCAAAAGATGTCATTCGACTTAATTTTACCACTCACTGAAAATTCCCCATTCACTACCACTCTCTCAGGATGCCATGGGGAACAGCATCAAAGGCTTTGTTAAAGTCCAAGTAAACAATGCCACAGCTTTTCCTCATTCACTAAGCAGGTCACCTTGTCATAGAAGGAGATGAGGCTTGTTAAGCAGGACATTCCCTCTGTGAACTGTGCTGACTAGGCCTGATGGTTGTCCTGTAAATGGTATATTCATTCAACACTATGTGCTTTTGCCCTCCCCTTCCCATCAAACTGTTTCTTGGATACTGCAAACAGCATAGAAAGAAAATCCCAAATCCCATTAAAACAACCAAGTTCCGTAACAAAAATGCATAACACCCATGAGGGCTTAAAAGGTCTGTTATGAAATAAAGTGCAATCTCCATTTCTCATTAATGGAACTCAAAATGTTTGCTACGTGCTTAACCAAAGCCTATCAAGGCATCAATCTGTAGGAGAAACATTAGATTGAGGTACAGACGATTCACACTTTCCTTGTATTCTCATTTAAAACCCATGAACTGGTAAAATTAGGGGGATATTACCACTTACCACTAAAATCTGAGGCAGGAAGAAAAACCCATTTTCTTGCAACAAGACAGTTTATTCACCAGTTTGACATTTTTTAGCCATCATATTCTTGTTGAATTAGGGTATTTAACAGTATGCCCATGGGTTTTTTCCCAGTGAAAACAGTTAACAGCCTTCTCAATGCACTAACTCATCAACTCATTTGAGTCATTACATCAGTGTCAGTATTTTTGTTACATACAACATGCCACTTACCATCATCTTCCAAATCCCCAAACTGAGAATAGTCAACAATTTTCTTGTTCCTGGGGGAAAAAAAAAACAAACCAAAAATGAAACCAAACCATATCCTATTAATCATTTCAAATTGAGCATCTTAACTGGGTAACACTTGATTTGGGTCCAAATTACAAGGAAAAAGCAGCACGTGTATATGCATGTATAACCAGCGCTACCATATAACAATGCAGTACTTTGGAATAACTCACGGACATTTTTATAACAAAGATTTCTTAAAATAAAAAGTGCCTATTGTTGTTCTCGTGGAAGCAACGTGCTTGCCTTATGTATGCACCGTCTCGGAGACGTGCAATAGAAATTCCCGATCATCCGGCTCACTTTCAGGCCCTCGAAACATCTTTTCCGAGTGCCTTCGAGGCTTTTTCCAGGTGACGCTGCCGTCAGCGCGGCCTTCAGGCCGCTCGGAAGGGGCACAGAAGGCACTTTTAAGGGCGGGACCCCTTTAAGCCCGGGACCCGGTGACCCGAGGGACGTCACCCACCGCAGAGACGCTTCGCGGGACGCAGCCGCCCTTTCTGCGCGTCGCCGGGAAAAGTCCCGCGCTTCCTTCCAGATGGCAGGGAGAACAGAGCAGGGCCGTCCTCAGGCCACACGCCACACGGGCTCCCTATCTGGAGGCGCAGGGCTCCGAGCGGCAGTCGCGGGGCTCACGAGACCCGCCGGCTCCTCAACGGCCAACGGCCCCGCGCGCGCCAAAGGCGGTCGAGGAAACGTCACCCGGCGCCGCTGGAGCGCCCAGCGCCCGCGCGTCTCGACGCGCTGGGGAGGCGGGCGAGCTGTCCGCAGCAGCGGCTAGCACCCCTCACTCCCCCCCCTTCGCTCCGCGACCTCCCGCGCGCGTTCGTATCGCCCCTCCTCGCCGGCCGCGCCACCTCCGTTTATGGGGGGGCCGGGGCGGGG
>JANHGL010011953.1:16328-28490 GCA_024611195.1 Ceyx melanurus | reverse complement strand
GGTGTTCAAGGCCAGGTTGGACAGAGCCTTGTGTAGCCTGGTCTAGTTGAGAGGCATCCCTGCCCATGACAGGGAGGATGGATTAGATTATCTCTAAGGTCCCTTCCAGCCTAGGCCATTCTATGATTCTATGATTAATAGTTTAAAGATTTGAGACTTTTTTTTTTTTTTTAAATTGACTGCAATTTACCAGAGCTGTGCTGTGCTCCAGTCCCACTGCAGCTCTGTCTTACAGGTTTACATGGGATTTAACTGGGTTATTTCTTGAACTAGGCTAAACTAGAGACAAATTTAAAAAGTAAGGGAAAGATACAGAGCAACAGGTGTCAGAACAATGTTCTTATTTATATTAAAGAGTATTTTTGTATAAAATAATTTTGTGACAGGTATTTTAACGCTTTTCTTACAGTAATATTTCTTGCTATGAATTCTGGGACTTCATCATTGGTTGGGTTGATCATCACAAAAAATGGAGTCTCTGCAGAGCGATGCAGCCCATCAGTGACATAAAGTACAAAGTGGTCTGCTGTTGGCTCCATTTTCATGTGCCTGGCTTGTACATAGTTTATGTTCAGTGCTTTCAGGTGCTTCAGCTGAAACGAAGCTAGAAATTTTAAAGAGGAGACAAGTTAGCACAATGTTTTCCAACCTACTTCCTATGTTATCATAAAAACTCTGAAACTTTGTCTTTTGTCAAATGAAAAATAACTTGGATTTCATAAGTTCTCTGTCACTTTTTGTCTAAAGGAGTTACACTGCACATGCTATCACATACATTCTTCCTGTGGAAAAAAAAAAAAAGCATTCTTCTGCTTCCTGTGGGTCTGTACAGCTCCATACTTCTCAGTTCAGTCTGCAGAACTGAGCCCAAATTAAAAAATACAAAAAAACCCAAAAAATCTCAAATAACAGGGAGAAAAAGATTTGAGGTCTGAGTAATCACACTCATTATTATTTGACTGACAGACTGGGAGAATAGGAACCAACAGGCTCAGCAATTCTGGGTGTCCTAATGGAGACAACGGTAAAAACTAGTAGGTGGCATTACTGAACAGGCCATAATCTGTTCTGCTGAGGATGAAACTGCCTTACAGTGTTTGAAGGTGGACAAAGGAAGATATCTATGTGTATCACTTTCGTATTTTTGCCTTGAAAACTAACATGGAACCCAGACTTTTCAAATTCTCAGGTACAGTATCCAATTGATAGAAGTACGGATAAAGGAAAGTGCAGGAGCCTTGCATGGGAATGAAGGGGGAAGCAGAGAGAGCAGATTAATGTCTCATATCACTACTCTGTAATAGATTACAGCTGAAACACATAAAACAAGGATCAGTTTGTTTTCTTCCAGTGACAATTCCTCACATTTGCAGAGCTGCACTCTCCCATTGAACTCCTCCCATAGTCCCATTGGTCTTCATTTGCCAGCACCTGCCTTCATCAATAAGCCCATATTAATGCACACACCTGCAGCTAATTCACCAGAGCCCTCTACATTGCCCTTCTCAAGTCCTCTGAATTTCATCTGCTTGATTACCATACTTTGTTCAGGCTTACCTATACTTATACCGATGTTACTCTTCTCAAACCCAGGGGAAGGCAGTATATTTTCAATGTATCCAAACTGGGGAGGAGAAACCAAGACAAACTCTAAGTCATCTGCAGTGGTGTCAGGATCAGTGGCAAACAAATGGTTGGTGGTAAGGGCTGCTGAGGAGCCCTCCTCCACCACAAATCTTGCACCTGCACACAAACAATATGATAAACATTGTTTATTTAGCTCATTTTAATATTGTTTTTGTTCACAAAAAAAAAATGATAATAATAACTATCAGGGAAAAGACAACTACTGACTTACTGAGGGGTTTTGTTTAGGTATTTTTTCTCTCCTTACACCACAAACTCCACTTTTGCTATCATGTAAGTAGGGAGGAAGGGGATTGTGAAATTATTTCACTGCTAAGTTATTAGATATGGTATATGTGCTACTTAAAATCAGTTGTTGTCTCTGTTTTTCAGAGCATTAATTACTTGAGAGCTCTTATGAATTGCTTATAATGAACATTTTTTCATGCATCACTGCTTAATTTCCCAGCTAGGACAATGTTTCATTCCCAGAACATTACTTGGGTGAGACCCTGCACATTACACAGCTAGTCATATATATACTTATACATGATGCTTATAAACAAATGACATTAAAAAGACAAGCATACAGAAAACATACCTTTAATATGTGTACTAGAGCTGTCATCCAAAGCCCAAAATTCAATGGAAATTTCACACAGTGGGCTGTTGTTGGACTAAATGTACATTACTGACATTATTTCCATTCTGAGTTTTTTTGACCCTGAAGAGTACTAGTGAAAATATGGCTTCACATCTGTTAATTTTATCTGTTACATATATAGCCTAGATTTGTCTATATTCACTAACAGAGTTAAATATAGATAATAAAAGCTTCTCTACCTTCACATAAGGCCAAAAGTCTAAATTTATGTTGTATGCTTTACAAAAAAAGGTATATAGCTATTTATGTTTATGTTTGCATTGTATAAACCTGTGAATTGTCTGGACCTAAATTCAGTTCAGAGATAACATATCCATCACTCTTACTTAGACATAGCTTACATATGCAACAATGGAGATGTACAGATGGAGGGAAGCAGATCTGAACATTTTTATCTCTAACTACAAGATTTAAATTGCAGTTGAAGATCCACAAGCAGTTATTCACACTTGCAACTGCAGATAAATTTTGTGGTTGCACTATATTAGCAATAGATAAGAAAAACGGATGGAAATTCAGTTCCAAAACTTTTGTATGCTTACCTCAGCTGACTCTGTCTGGTGTTAAAATCAAACAAACAAACAACAAACCCCCTGCACCTTTAGCCATTACCCGTACTTGGCCCATGATATAATACTATAGTGAGAGGAAGTTTTCACCAGTTGCAATTAATGGAGGCTGGTTGTCCACTGGAAGTACAGTGATGTTAAGGTCGTATACTGGAAATTGATTGTGAAGTGGAACCGGAGAAGGAAGAGGTCCATCATAACAGCAGTCTTTCACATCTAGGCCAGCCTCACTATCAGAAACAATGAAGGTTAAGATCTCAATGGCAGGAGTCAGGCCAATCTCCCCACCTGGAAAAAATGTTGCAGTTCAGAAGCAATATTTTACCAAAAACTAATAAAGAATAATTTTTGTATCCTTCAAGGACCATCTGCATTATTCAAAGTCAGAAAAAGAAGAAAACAGCAAAATTACTAGAATTCTAAATTCTGTCTTGTGGGGATGTTGTTTGATTAAGGATTTGGTTTGTTTTTATGTATTTCATTTTAGCTTATTTCTAGAATAAAAGGGTGTCATAAAGTATCTGAGTATTACTGATAGTTAGAATATTATTATTGATATTTTTTAACATTAAAATTGCTAATAGTCTTCATTATTCTGTTCGTGCTCCTTCTTGAAGAATGTAGGAAGAGATTTTTCTTTTACATATATACTCTCTCTATGACAAGTAGTAATATTCATGCCCTTCCAGAAAGAAACATTTTTGCATATCAAGAAATGTATGTATTCCTATATGCCCTTTATCCCTATAAAATGGACTATGACAAGATCTGTTCTTTGTTACTATGCTGTATATTATGCTTATATGTAATCATATTCAAAATATGGGCTGATATTGCATATGACTGGGAACAGCCACCCCTTGCAGGAAGCATATTTGGCTGAGTGTATTCCAGTTCTCAGCACTTCTAGCATCCTGTGTCTTGCATTGCTGCAAGATATTACTAATAAGCTGCCTGCAAAGGAAATGGAGTGACTCCCACTCTCTACTGGAATCACATTTAACATGTAGAAAGCTAGGAATGAAAAACATAGAAATAGCACCCTTGAAGGTCAGCTGCCTTGTGTCTGCAAGATGATGCCATAGAAATAATATTCCTGGTATGTTTAGGATGCTGAAGTTTGCTATGCATGGCCATAATCAAGTATTTCCTTCTCTTCTCAAATACCAGCTGTTTATTTTAGACAATGCCAAGCCTGAAAATACCACAGATATTCTCCATGCTAGCACAAAATTACAGACTAATTACATAGCAAAACAGAGCCTTTGAAAAGAAAGACTAAAGCTGTCATCAGAGACATAGAAAAAATAACCCTTTTAATGCTAATGAAAGGATAAAAATAAGTAGGAAAGGGCATTAACCAGCCCTTGGTTTCTTTGTGTATTTAAAAAAATATTTAGTTGTTATTTTTTAAAGATAAAACCACAAAATACCATCTTCTTAGCACTGTGATTCTCTTGAAGAAAATCTGAACATTATTTATCTTGTGATACAGAAAGACTATAAACTGTTCAAAAGTTAATATCCATCTAGATTGGAGAAGCAAGCAAGAAGTACCTCAGATTGTTAGCGGTTCTCTATTAAAATTTGGCATCCTCAATTACAGCATTACATTATTTTATCTAAACATGACTATGGAAATAAGTCAAAGGGGTTTTTACTGTCATAAAACAAATAAAAATACTAATTTGTACCTAATTTATTAGTAGTTTTGCCAAAAAAATCTATGGTATTTTATCAGCAACACAGAAAGATCCTCCAAGATTATGATACTTTCATGTTCTTGTTCTAATATTATTTTCAGTTCAAACAGGGGTTTGGAGAACACATTAAAACATTTGTTAATTTTATGTCATCAGCCCTCTTTTGAAGACAGCTTACTTATTTCCCTAGTCAAAACACATGGTTTCTCAGCAGTTCCTGCTGAGCTTCTGCAAAGATATATGGATTCAGGATAAGATGTTCTGCCAAAATCTGGCCACCTTCCAGTCTAATTCTGTCCTTAACTCACTTACCAGTGTGCTTATATTTTACTAAACCAGAGATTACATCAGACTGGAAGAAACGATCCACAGCAATGCCAGCTTTCCTCAGCACCCCTTGATAGGGCTGGTGAGCCAGCATATACAACAGTTTCGTGTCGTCACTGTCTGCATCTGTGGCATAGATGTACTCTGAGGAAAGGACCACTTCTTCACCCTCCAGGCAGTGGAGCACAGGAGCAAGTTCTGTCCACATAACAGGTGGTTCATCATTCACAGGCAACACCTAGTCAGAAAAATAATTTAAGATTATTTTCTTCATTCAAGGGAAACCTGTTGTTTTAATGCATTACTTTCCATTCAAAACAACAGTATAGTGTCAGTGTACACTGAGCTCTCTCTGTGAATAAAACAAAAGCAGCTGAATTACGGTCACTCAAAATTAAAAATAAATTGAACTAGATAATTACAGCTTGAAAAATAAGACTCCCCATATTTAAGTACAGAAAGAATAAATCCAGACAGAAGTCAAACTAGACTGAGCATAAATGCCTTTCAACTAGTACAAGCTGAATCTCCTCTTTTTGCCATATAAACCTGACAGCTGGGGTCAAAATGGAAGCCTAACAAGGCCATTATCTTCCAGTTTCCAAGGGAATGCAAACACTTTCAGAAGCCAAGTTTTTCACTCTTCTACAAAGGCAATTGTTCTCAGATGCAACACACTGACCTTCACCTGAAGTGTGAGCTCTACAGAGTGGATTCCATCTGTGGCTGCAAAAATTACATCATCAGTGAGAGTTTCCGAGCCATCATGATGATACCTGTGAAAAAAAAAAAAAAAAGAAAGAGCTACAGAGAATTCCCCTAGACAAAGGATCTGGCATGATTAGTGTCTCCTGGTCATGCCAGACAACATGGATCCTTCCCAACATAAAAATCCAATCCCTGTGCAGGAATATCCATCTAAGACTGCAGATTCTGGGCCAGAGTGTCTTCAGAGAGCTTGTGGTGTGTCCTACAAGGAGAAAACCCCCAAGAAAAACTAGACATCGTCTGGGAAACAGATTTCACTGGGGCTTGTCATCTTGTGTTGTGGCCACTTGTGAGGTGTCTGCTAAATATGTATGTTCTTACTACAGTGTGTGCTTCTTTGATTAACAGATGGAAACAGAGTTAGGGAGGTCCAGCTCTGCATACATGTAGAAACTTGAATCCTGTTCATGACAGAAATAGAGCAGCAGAATTTTCATCTATAGGTTAATCAGTGTTAATAAAAGTTTTCTTGTAAACTAATCGAGTTTAATAAATACACAACTTCCTCTAAAGACAAAAAGCTGGAAACCGTTGCCTTCTTCACAGAAACTGCATGTCTGAATACAGAATTTGCCTCTTCATCTGTGTGGGGCAGAGCTTTATAGAGAAACCTCAGTCTCTCTTAGAAGTAGTTGCTAGCTCCCACTTCCTGGCCACACAACAGCTCAGATTCCAGAATGATTTTTGTGGTCCTGAGGCTCAGACAGAAATATTGCCTTGGCGCAGCTCTGCCAGAGCTTGATGATGAGCATGGCTAGCTAAAGCCTCTGTACCTCGCATCACTTCATTCCAGGGCTTTTACTCATCTGAGACACTCAGCCCCCACAATAGGAAAAGACAGCCACTCTTCTAACCTGACTGCTAGGGTACGCAGGTCACCATAGGAAAGGCTGTCACCTTCATTCATGGCAATACCATTCAGCTCTACAACCCCATGCTGTGGCTGTCTCTGGAGGAGAAGGAAGAGATGCTCCTGTTTTGTGTCCACATCAGAGATGAGAATATGTCCCTCTGTGACAGGGCTCAGGCCACCCTCTTCCACTTTCAAATGGCTTGTGAAAACCTGCATGGAGGAGAAATGCTTAACTCTCTTTTCTACTGCACCTCCAAACATACATCAAACAGAAGAAATTTCAATTTGCTCTGGTATTAGGACATGTGACACCTTAAAAAACAAAATGCCAAAGGCTGTGCTCTTTTCTGCTTTGTGAGGAAAACCTAATGAATTTACTAAAAGGAGGCCCTAATATGTGCAGCCCAGTCCTGGTTTCATTTGCAGAGGCTACTGGCCTTTATAGGCAATAGGCAACACAAAGAAGACAGATGCAGTTTTACTAATTAGGGTGTGACATATATATTTTTGTACAGCAACTCAGACACTGGAGGTAGTCCTCAGCTTATTTAGCACAAAAATATCACCTGGCACACTCACCACACCTTGCCTTCCACTTCAGTCCCAACACAGGCTACATGTAAGACACTGAAATTCTACTTTCATGAAAGATTTTTCATATTTCAGACATATGAGGACACATCTCTTCATTTATTTTTCTACCTAAGGCCTTTTCCAAGTCCTACTCTCTCACCCTCATCACCACCCTACCTCTGGGGCTTGATTGTCCACAGGAAGAATTGTAATATTGAAGCAGATTCCATACAAAGTACCACCATGTTGATTGCGGACAGAAAAAATAAACTGGACTTGCTGAGGCTCAGGCCCAATGTCTTGCAGTGGAGGCATGTAGGCAACTTTCATATAGTTTACAGCATGCTGGAGAAAGAGAAAAAGGATGCACTAAGAAGTAGTAATGGGAGTACCCTTAACCAAGAACATTAGGGACCATCCCCATCTCCTGATTAGATATCATCCTGTCAAAATTCATTCCGGAAACTTTGCATGTAGTTGTCAGCTACTGGCAATATCTTGATTAAGTGCATCTTCACCTACAGACCAGGTGGGTACAGGTTCAACTACTCAAATCTGTAGCAACAAATACAGACATGGTTTGTAAGTGATAAGAGAGATGATCTTACCTTCTTGATGAAGTCCTTAAAGAATGCTTGTCTGAGGCCCTTTTCTAACTGTGACTTTAAAATAAACAATTCATCATTTGAATTTATTTGAAATAGCTATTAATATAACATCTCCCAAAGCAGCTGAATTTGCTCCAAAACCTTCATTCAGACACCCATATTAGGCACATGATTAATTATTTGACAGTTCAGACCTCTCAGTGTGGTACTGCAATGATCATCATTATGCAAACATAAACATAGAACAGGATATAAAAAAGGGTGTTTTACTAATATTCATAAAACATCTATCAAACTGTAGAAGTGTGAAAACTGAACAAAATCCTGAAAAAGCCCTCTTCCAGCTGAACTAGTAGGCAACTGTTGAGACCTCATTTTCACATTTTTTACATTTTTCATTTCTCTTAATATCACACTGGAGCTTAATTCAGCCTACCCTGAGCAACTGCAGCCCCTGCTGGTTTCAAAAAGAGAGTTGTGTTTACACATTGAAGAACTGAAGCATAACAGAAAATTGTTTTAAAAGCTGGGATTGAATTAGCAAAGTTCTTAAGCAGAGCTTGTGGTAGTATTGTTCTTCATTTTCCACCTCTTATTTTCCTGTGAAAAAGAAGCTGTACACTTGTACATTTTTTTTTTATAAATGTTGTTTAGAACTGGCACTGATATCAGATAACATAACAGACCTGAGTAAATGACCTCAGTGCAAGAGCAGTGGGATCCTTGTACAGCTTCGGGATAGTGTCCACCATAAACAGCTTCCCAGCATCTGAGTGGCTGTACAAAAATATGTATGTCACATCCTGGTTAGCAATACTGAAGAAAAGAAAGAACAAGTCACCCAGCTCAGTTTTTAATTTCAAATTAACTTCCCACTCCCAATTCCACTGAAAGAAAAAAAACATTTATTTCTTCTGTTTTTGTTAGCCATTTGAACATAATCGCAGAAAACTGACCACAATAAATATTTTTCAGGATGATTATGAAAAATCATTGCATATTTTATAAGCAAGTTCTGAGTTTCCTACAAGTGTGTCTCTGCACACCCCAGATACTATTTACATTGCCTGCAAGTCTAGGCCATCATGTTCTGATTACTTGTACATCTTCATTATCTTCTTGTATAAAATAAATAATTTCTGGTTTTTATATATGTTATATACTTCTGAAGTGAATCAATTTCCAGTAAGCCATCTTTCCACCACCCATAACCAGAAAATTGGATAACCATGTGACTATTTGAGGGAACAGGAGAACAGTCAATATGTGCCCTCCCCCTAGCTGAGTACTCTGTTGCTTGAAGTCAGAACTGAAAGTGTCTAACTATATAACTGAAAGTGTTAAACCATGTAATTGAAAGTTTAAATCACTGTCACAAACTTACAAATGGTGCAACAGCAGCAGTGATGTAATCTGCTACTACACCCATTTATCCTGTACCCATATTGCCCCCTCATCATGGTTTAGAGCTGAGACCCAGGTCAGGCCACACAGGAACAAAACAAGGCAGGTCTTGAAAGTCTCTGGAGAAGACTCTGCAAGCTCTCTGGGCATCCTGTTCCAGGGCTCTGACACTAATTCTGGGCGTAGATTTGGTATAGGTGTAGAATAACACATTGCCTGATTGTCTACCCTGGTTGTGACATAGATACAAACACACACAGAGCTTCTAGTGGAAATTAACCCTATCCTATCTGAACCCAAGGTACCCATAAGATGTTCTACCTGCATTCTGCTCCATCAGTTCCTAGTACAGGACCAGGAGTCTTTCACAATAACAATAGATAGCCTAGAAAAAGCTGTAGCACCTCATCTTCTCAGACTGGGGCAAGATCAGGAGACCCTCTTCCTATCAGTTTAGGAGACATACATAACTTGTGCTCAAGGCTGTACAAGTTTCCACATTACAATGTAAAATGCAAGTCCAACAAAAGCAAAGAAAATCTTTCAAGTGCATTCCTCTTTCTTATTTGTTGCTAAACTATGCATTTTTTTTCTTATTACTCTGTGTATTGTTCTGTTGCTTTTATCTCTGATTCAACCTCAGTCATCAACAGGAGAGCTACATCCGACTATCATCACCTGAACTTTAGACAAACAGATTAAGAACCTGAGACACAAACATGCTAGTGCCACTGAGGCTGCTGCTTTTAGGTGGGTCATTGCCCAGTCCCATCTGGAAGGTATTGTAAGTCAGACCTACCTGTGTGTACAAGAGAAAAATGGAGAAGTGGTTATGATATATGTGAGTTCCCTGTCTTGCTCTTCCACATCTATGAAGTGGAGATGTTTCTTAGTTAGGTGAGCAATTTCAGTCTCCTTAACAACCAGGTGACGGGTCACTCCAGGGGCTTCTCTGGGAAGCTGATCATCCACAGGGATAATATGGATCATCATTACCTGCAATCAGGAAAACAGTAAAATCAACAGCCATTCCTCTCAAAAGCAGAGTGACCATGTACCTGTACATAACTATGCACACACAGAACTAAGTGGATCACTGTAATATGAGATATAGGATGTAGCTGTCATGCCATGTGATGAACACGTGAGTAATGGGCATATACACAGTTAAATGTAAAGGCTGTGAATCTTAGCAGTTTCCATTTAAATTAAAAAAACAAGTCAAATTGAGTATGTTGGAGTCCTGGGTGAAATAGTAAGGCATAGGCATAATTATCCCATGGAAAGCAAGTATAAGAGCTAGGTCTGAAGAATGTTATTTGTGGTGATGACCATGGTGATGGCAAACAGAGATCTATCCAAGTTTAAGTTGGAAGTCTGTCAGAAGGTGTAAAATCATCAGCCATTTGAAGGAAAAATGCAGAACTCTGACAAAGATTCTTCATTTTCATACCTGTGTCTCAGATAGATTGGGAGGATCATGACTATCACACAGAACAAAATCAAGGGAATCTTCAAATACTTCTCCTCCCAAGTGATGATAATAAATTATTCCATTAAATAGATCCCTCTGAAGAAAACTGCTGACAGAATACCCTGTTGAATTGAATTATATATCCTTTATTGAACAGTGCATAATTTTTATAATTCATTAAAACAATCTGTGCAAGTAACTGGTGAATCATAATGTCCTCTTTCTCACCTTAATTTGGGCAAGCCCTTTGAAATCCTCCTTATCTCATTCCACATTTCCTGAAGATCATAAAATTCTTTTCTATGTTATTTAAAGATCATTCAAAGAATGAAGCAACATAGTAAATGGGCCTAAAACCCAGTTCAGAGGAAAAAAGATAATTTGAAGGACTTGCAGGTTCTGCAGTCTAGCGCAGGGATTTCTGAGTTAAATTAAATGAAAGGAGAACTTTCTTCCTCTTTTAGGATCATTAGTATTCTGTAATAGCTTTGAACTTTTCAGGGATCTTTGCAGATAAAATAACTCCTGATTAGGCCAACTTTTCTGGAGAAGAAACATACAGTGGGGAAACAGACTCATAATAGAAGAATTATGGAATAAATTGTATTCAAAGGTGTAGTTATGCTGTTGCAGAGACCAAAATTAAATAATGATGATGATTTACCCTATTATGAAAAAAAAATTAAATTTGCCATGATTTGTCTTGCAGAGACATATATCATCTAATTTTAACACTGAATGTAGATTAAAAAGGAGGGGACAAAGAAAAATGTGCTGTTGTAGACACATTTAATTACCTGTCAGGTTGGGTCCTGGTTTCTTCATTATTTCTCCAGCTTGTGGTGGCTTGGTAATATTGAATAGTATGTAATCGTCACTGGAATCCATGTCTGAAGCATGAAGCATGGAGCCTTGAATCAAGATTGTCTGTCCTTCATGAACGTCAATGACCACATTGCTGATAAGAAATGGAGGGCTGTCATCTTTAGGGAGTATATTTATTGGAAACTTATGGCGAATACTGTGGGGGCCATCAAAAATCCTAAATACCACAAAGTCCTTAGTGGAATCACTGTCATCATGGTGGTAGTGAACAACTCCATCCTGAATATCAGAGACTGTGAACATGAATCCTTTCCCTCCTGTGAAAAGAGTGGAAGAAATCACATCAAAAAAAGTGTAGTTCATCCCAGAAGAGAATCCCTCCAACAATATGAACATTATTAAGGGAGAAGGAGAGTACATTTCTAATTAGAAAAATAAAAGGTAGCTTCACCTGCTAGAAACAAGTTTGTAGAAGGTGGGATAGTTGATAAGAATGCAGACTCTGCTACTGTGGTAGCAGAAAAAAATAATCCAAATGTCCATTGCACTAAATATAATTTGCGATACCAATGATTTTTAGTTGTGACTGTTTGTACCTCAATTTCAGCCACTACTTTCTTATCAAAACATTTTATATGTATTTTAAGCATCAAAGTGTACATGCTTTACAATTACAATTCAGCATTCAATTGCAAGTAAAAAGTAACATTAAAGGTCTTGTTTTTTCTGTGTATTGAGGTTAATGTCTATAATAAGACTATTGTATAT
>JANHGL010011953.1:0-11365 GCA_024611195.1 Ceyx melanurus | reverse complement strand
CGGACTGTATCTTCTAAGTCCCTCTCACCCACTAACCTTCTATGATTCTATTAAATAAATAAATAAACAAATTTAAAATCCTTTTTAGATAAAAATCTGAAGAGATGCAAAATTAAAGACTTTCTAAAACAGTAGACAGAAAATAGTGTTAAAATATTTTACCTCTTGCATACATAGAGTTAGAGAAACTTGTTAGTTGTTTGGGATTTTTTTCTGAAAAATATCTATTACATACAGATGCATTTATTTACAGCTTACTGAATCTCAAGGGAGATTAAAATCATCAAATGCTCATACATTACACTGTTACCTCATAATTCCTCCTCTCTGTGTGGCTGTTATGTGGAGGCTGATAAGCAATGAGCATGTCACTGAGATCTTTCCATGTAAAAGAACCAACAGGTTTTGTGTGGTCAGATAGGTGAGTGATGAAGCCCTGTGGAGGTTGCTTGGTAATGTTGAATACAAGCAGAGACTGTGGAGATTCACTGTCTTCAGCATCAATGGTTGTAGTTGTAATGGGGGTTAAAATAAATTGATCCACTTCCAGGAAGAACTTCGATGTTGAGGCAGCTTTGGGTATTTGATTGGGAACTGCACCTTTAATCCGAACAGGGAGCCATGCATACTCAGTCTACAGCACGAAAAAATGAGACAATCAAAAGGACAAAGTGAAGCAAAGAAAATAAATCCAGTTTCTATTACCTCCACATAGCTAAATGGAGTACATATTAAAGCAATAATTATATTGAAAAGAAAACTGAAACATTTTCATGAGAAAATGCCTGAAGTAAATATTTCCTGGGTTCACTAGTTTTATTTTGTTCTTAATTTTGGAATAAACAACTATCTTAATTTGATGTGAGCTTAATGAATAATTTTACCTGACAGAAACATACACAAGCCATTCAATATTATTAGCTGAGTATGTTCACACAGCTCTTAACTAATTAATTACTCTGTATGTTGAAGTACTACAGATCATGCTCTATAAAAGAAGCTGAATTGTGCCAGAATTAATTTTGGTCTTAGGCTAAACTACTTAGGTGTGTTAGTAAACAACCATAAGTTAATCTTGGAGCCATAATGGTCTAAGGAGAGGCAGTGAGATAATACATTTAATTTGCCCAGCTGGCATTGTTGTAAGAAGTGAACAAACTTTCAGAACCACTATCTCTCTTCATGTGTGAAGGGATTGCAACAATTTTAAAAAAAAACAGACAACAAACTAGGAAGAGAATCAGACATTATAAGGTTGTGCAGAAGTTGACCTTGTGCAGAATTTTGCTTCTGCTGTCTGTGAGATCCAATCTCACAGGAATATAATCAGTGTCAGGTGAAGGAGGGTCAAGGTGCTGATATTGAATCCCCATCTTCAGAAATTCTTCACAGCTCATTTTTGCGTTGTGAACAACTCCCAGTCCCAGCATGCAGCTCCCATTTCTGCACTGCTGGCTCAGGCTGTGCTCTGAAACCAAACAGAAGCAATAGTGAAACAGCTTATTGGAGCAAGCAAATGTCCAAAAAGCTGAACTAACTCTGATAATAGTGTGATGATAATTAGGCTTCCCTTCCTGACTTAACTTTTCCTACAGGAGTTTGTTTTCAACTGACATCTTCCAACTTCAACCTCCCCTTAGTCTCTTGGGTAGGTGCTGCCTCCAGCTCCCTGTGCTGGAACTCCCAAAGCCATCACGTTGGTCCATATGTGTAGGAGGCAAAATCAGACTCCAGTAAGGGCATTACTGACCCAGATTTGTGATCTGCATTGTGGCCTACAAAAACTCATGTCCCTTTCAGTTTCTATGATAGCTCAAGCTATTTGTTAAACTTCACATGAAGTTACTCAGCACATCTGAAGCAACCCACTAATGCAGACTTAATCTGCTGGGTCTCTTTGAACCCGCTAATACAAACAACTAAAGCACATCATACTAGCACCAGAGAAGCTGTGTGGCTGATCTCCACGAAGCTGCTCTTGCTGCATTTCCCTGGAGATGAGCTGTCCATAAGCAGGCAGATTGGTTTCCAAAGAGGCTATGGAAATGGTGCAATCCAGATTTAACTTCTTGTCATAGTCAAAAGCAAGGACATTCTTGTCAATCACCCTGGACAGACCATAGTACTCAGGGATGTCCAGGGCATAGGAGCGCATTTTGATGATGTTACAGTCTGGTTCAAGTAACTGCACATGGAGGGTGAATGTTTCTACAAACGTTTCAGTTTCTGTAAACCTGCAGGTGATAGAAAGAAATTAATTATGCTTCATGTCACCTTCTGCCACTCTGTGAGTTTGGCATTAACCTCACCTTCTAAAGTGAATTATTTGAACCCCTTTATCTCATGCGCCCTCAAACCCTAGATCACCAGAGACCATGAGGTGGGAGACACTGGTGCTCATCTGCTCATACTTGTAAAAAGGGTGCTTGTGCGAAGGAACAGGTTCTCACTGTGTCTGTGTCCCTAACAAAAAGACAGCACAGAACATACAATGCCCTGAAGGTGTTGGTGTCACTTTCAATAACAGAAAGAAAAATCACCATTTTTCTCTAATAAAAAATATTTACATAATTGTAAATATTATAATAATGTATATTGTTTACATAACATTTAATAATAAAAATAAATACATTATTTGACTGTATCTGACCTACATTGTGACCAGTGTTTCTGTAAACAGATTGTCACTTGTTGAATAATTATGTTGCTAATGGGTCTAAGTAGTTGTGGTATGTAGAGAAGAACATGCTTTTAGCATGAAAAATGGACTTACTTTTCCTGTGCTCCTGGTAACAATGAGGTGTGTTCTCTAGCCACTGCTTACCTGTACAACCTGAGCATTACCATGTCTTCATCTAAAATCGGGCAGCCATTGTGAGTATATTTGACTTCATTAGGAAGGAAGTGACAGTCAAAAACCTATGAAGGACAAAGAATAGGCAAGAAGAACACAGCCAGGGATGTTCATTTCATTACTTCTGATCCACTTCTCCCTGTCAGGAATGCATCAGACTAAGGAAATTTTTATTCTGTATTAATTAATACAGATTAATTAATTCTATGAATAGGTATTCCCCTGTTCTATGATCTCACAGTCAGAGCCAGAGCAACCTCTTTGATGTGATCTGCTGGCACCCTACAGGGGAATGGACACATAAATGTGATTGCTTCAAGCTGCCAAATTCCTCCTTGAGTACAACAAATAGAGTACAAACTTCTCTACCACCACAGCCTGTGGACTTATGGATTCAGTGTATTCAGTGGATCTGAAAAGCCAGATGACCCTGCAGTATAATGTTAGATTTACTAGCTTTCAAAGTTTCTCATGGTGATGATACAGTATATCTTACTTTATGGCCACTACCATTGGACTACAAAAGTATGATCCTGTGAAGCTTCTTGGTGGAAACTTGGGTATCTCAGATTTGTTACAAGTTTTTGGAATGCTGACTTTGTACGAGTAGCCTTTTACTAAATCAGGTGTCATCTCTGTAATATACCAACATCCAGGCCCCATGACATTGTAATCCCACAGAATAAAAGCAAGCAGAATTTCTATATCACAGCTACCAGCTAATTCAAAAGAGACTAATTCTTATGACACATCTGATGCAGGCCAGAGTTGCAAAGATGGCTGGCCATGGTTTAACTATTTAAGATAGACACTCGTTTCGAGGTGACTGTTTTACTTAATGTTTTGTTGACTTGCTAAAGTTGGGCAATGACGAAAAATGCCTGATACAAATGGAAAAAAGATTGCTTTGGAGAGTTCTGACACATCATTTTTTGGAATGGGTATTGGGATTCTAGGACATAGGATTTTCATGTCCTCACATATACCAATTTGCCAGTCTGGCAAATTACAATCTTGTAGCTATATTTCTTTATAGAGTTTAACAGCTGAAAGCTTCTAGCATTGGTAAGACAATGGCCTGTGTTTTCTTTGTGATACAAGGAACCCCTAAACAGTCCATGTGTAGATGGAGGATGCTCATGTTTCATATCTAGAGAAAGACAGACTATATTCTTGTCAGCAAGAAGGCAGCAGCTAATCATTGCATTTCCTGAAATGCTGTTTTGAAACTAAAGCAGTTTTGATTGAGTTTTTATACACAGTATTAATATGGGATTAGTTCTTCTATGGACTAATGTAAACTCTATTCAACATTCACTAACAGATCTAATGAGGCCATAACTAATGAGGGATAATACATATGTGACTAACAAACCACATCTTTCATCAGAAAGATGTCATTTCTTACTACCATCCATTTCTTGAAATACACTAAAAGAATAATGAAAATTAAGTGGATTATTTGAATTATTCTACATCTCCCCAGGTACTTCGTAGAGTGATAAAATGGAAGGGGAATTTAAGTGAGCTTCTGAATTATTGACTAGAAGTGCAGTGTATAGAGAAGGTCTGTGAATGCTCTCGTTTCCAGTGTAAAAACACCATGGAGAAAACTAGACCTCTGCAAATTCAGTAAATTTGTATAATGTTTATTTTCTAGTCCTGAGTACCTTATTCATAAGCCAGAAGTAGGATTATTTAAAAATTTGGATTTTAAATAACAGCATTTATTTAGTCATGAAGCACATCATGACCACTTCAAGGATTTACATGAAATATATAAGAACTAGTGAACTTTGTTGCTTTTTAGCCATTATATAGATTTAGAACTTTTTCTATAAAAGAAATATAATTAGAGTTTATCAGCTTTCAATATTTCTAGCAGTATCTACTTCCACTGAAGTTGTTCTCAGATGCTCAAGCTAAAATGGTATTTTTTCTATGTTCCTAGTGAATTTTAAAGGTATTGCTCTTTCATTTTCATCAAGAAGCACTCTGTATGAAGTGGGGCTTTTTTGTTTGTTTGTTTAAGTAAATAGGTATTTGATTATCAGACACATATACATGGATTTATCACTTACTGTTGGTTAAAACAATCTGGAAGTAATTCATAATATGCAGTGTTATGGAAAATATGATAGATTTTTGTTTGTTGGGACAGCTTAGAAAGGAAAGAGAACAGCTTGTGAAAGCCAAAATTGCTCTCATATGAATGCAGGTTTTTACTGTGTTGTGGCTATTCTGCTATGTATTGTTTTCAAATGTCACAGAAATATATGTTTTCTTATTTTTCAGTGTTTAACAGACAACAAATATGTCTTTTCTTTCTTATTACAAGCTAACATAAAGGAAGGTTATTAATTAATTAGATAGTTCAAAGTTATACTCTACAAAAAAAGAAAAAAAAAGATAAATTGTTAAGTGGTGCGTTACCTTAAATAAAGGTATTCATTTCAACCTTATACTACAAATTCCAGTTGTTTAATGCTGTACACTGATGTAACTCTACGTAAATACTCAAAGACAGTAGGATTTTTGGAGACATATAGGTCTGGTATGCACCTGACAATATGATACAGAATCACAGAATGTTAGGGGTTGGAAGGGACCTAGAAGATCATCTAGTCCAACCCCCTGCCAGAGCAGGATCACCTAGACCTGCACTCATCTCTCTTCATATCAGAGGGAACTGTCTAAGGCAGAAGAGAGTTTATAACATCAAATAATTATTTGCTTTCTTTCTAGGACATTATTAGTTCCATCTCTAATTGATAGATTGGAAATTGGAAAATGAAAGACCTTTTGCACAAAGGTCTGTTGGCACTGGCTGACAGTAATTTTATATATGTGTAAAACACAATCTGCTTTGCAAAAATAAACATCTGTTTCACATTTCCTAATATGTTTTCCTTTTATATGAACAGGCAACTCTAATTGCCTATAAATTCACTGGGTAAGACAAAGGAGATCTAAATCTTTTCCTAATTACTGTCAAGCTTTGTTTTTTTTCTACTTCAACTGCTCTTCAATTATAATTTATAATTAAATTGTGATGCATTCCTAGGACATTACTCACTTTAATGGCAATATATTGATCATACCAGAGACATTTTAAGGCTACAGAATTCCCCAGTAAAAATAGCATGGGTGGCACAAGGAAGGCCAGATTCAGGCACCTTTTTTCAGGACTGGTGAAAGCTCAGGCAGCACTTCTCAGCATCTGGCTCAGAATTTTGTCATTTAAAACAGAAGTAAAAAATGCTACCTTGTTCTTTCCCAGCAAGAAAATAATTTGAGATAAACAGGCTGCCTCTCTTGCTGTCAGTGTTCCAAGGGGACCTCATGTAGTGGTGCATCTCTGGCACTCCCATCCTCCCACCTCTGTGGAGAGGAGGAGAAGACACCTTTCCTGATGTCATGGCACTCAGGCCAGGAGGCATCCAGGGAAAGTATCATGGACACCTCTAGCAGCAACAGCCCCTCTCCAGCCTGGTACCCCAGGGCCACCTGCACAGCGGAGCTCACCCCTTCAGATGAAGTGCGCCTGCAGCCTTCAAAAGCCACGCTAAGCTGCCTGGGCTCATATCAGGACCATGGAAGGCTGGGCACTTAATGGAGGTGGGGTTGGGAGCAAGGAAAGTCAAGGACCCTAGATATTTTTGAAAACAGGACATGAAAAATAGATACCTCCTGGCATCTCTGGAAAACTTCCTCTAACCCTATGCTTAAAGAATGTCAGGCTACAAAGGACAAAGTGTTTTTTTCAAAACATCCAGGTCCTACTGCACATAGGGGCTGAGGCAGAAATGGAAAGCAAAATCACTCTCTCATCCAGCCAGCTTGTACAAAGAGGTTTGCCAACAAGGCATTTAAGTCTCTCTTCTTCTCTTCATGGGAGAAAGACTGGGGAATTGGAGAGGAAGGATGATGTTCAGAGACTCTGCTAACAGAAGGCAAGCTCTGGGGAAACATCAGCAGGAGGCACTGCTCTTCCTGCGGCCAGTCTCTAGAGAAGATCACACATTGCCCTGCTCATCATCTCTTGTTTTCCCTGGCATGCCTCTGCTCCTTCTGAGTGGTGGTTCAGATGAAATACTTGTTAGTGATCTGCAAAAATAATTATGATGACCAAGCTAGCAGCTTTGAAAAACCTACTGAGACCAGTACTCCTGCATTTGCCTTTGTAGAGACCACCAGAAACCTCAGAGAGGATGTGTAAAACATTATATCTATACAAACACATGGAAGTATATACTATGTGCTACAAGAAACAAAACTTTTCAAACACAGACAAAACCTGCTTGGTTATTATTCGTTAAAACCATTCATCTTCTATCTCTACCATTACATCTTCATGTCAATTTCTTCCAACACCTACATACTATGACTAAGGTGGGGAAATTTGTAAGGCAAATGAGTAGCAGAACGGTGATATATTAAATACATTTTGTTATTCCTACAACCTGAATTTTTAACAGAAACCATTTTTTATATGTATTTGCCATCTGCTAGCAATTTAGCTGTTGCAGAGTAGAGCGAACAACGGTGTACACAATGCGCTTATTGTATATGATGATTTTTTTTTTCTTAATTGCTCCCAAAGTAGTAGCTGCATGACTAAAATGCAAAATTCTCTAATGGGATATGTATTATCCAAGGGGCACTGGTTACCCTCTTGGTAGAAAAACAAGCAGTTGAGAGACTACAGACTCTACTACTTTCCTCATGGAGAGATATTGTCCACTTTGTGAAAGGAGACTGACCAATCTCACTTTCATGCCCTTGTGTTACTGAGCTCAGCTTTTGGATTTCAGGGGGCCAGTTTTCTGTTAGCTGGCTACTTTTAGCAAAGGGTTGAATCTCACAGACATTTCAGTTTCATACATTTCAGTCACTACTCAAAAAAAAATATTCAGTAAGTCAACTTTTTCTAGTTTCTCCCACATTGGCACATATGTGGACAGTCGGAGCAGCACAGTCAAGCCCAAATACCTGTGGAGTTAGTTTCCCAACCCTCTGTGTTATTGGCTCATTAATCACAACTTCTACTTTGCAGACATCCTTCTCTCTGGGGATGGAAAACTTGAGGTCATCTTCTGACAGGAAGACAGACTGTCCCTTCATCACTTTAATCCCAAGGTTGACACTAATAAAGGAGGAGCATACAACTCTTAGCACAGCAGGCAGCAGTAGAAACAAACAGCTTTTCTCAAAAGGCTTCATATTATAAGTGGATGCCAGCTCTTTTCCAACAGGTAAAATATTCTTAACAAAATAAGTCTTCTCTTTCTCCACCAGCAGATTTTTGCCATATAACAAAGGACCGAAATGTTAGTTGCAGGTAACAATGTACCAGTAATTTCTATTAAGATGAAACTCTTGACTGAAATTTGGACATAGGCCTTTCACAATATCCTTGAGTTTTTGTAAAATCCATTGGTCAAGCCTGACAAAATGATGGATGTGTCCTCAGTATACTTTTAAGGTTTGTTAATCCTGAAAAAAAAAAAAAAAAAAATTATACAAGGCATTGAGGAACTATTGAGGAAAACAATAACCACACAAACCTTCTGCTATTTCTTATGATTCTGTTCATTTCAAGCAGCTTATCATCACCTTTAAATGCTTTTAAGTTCACAAATCCTCTGAAATATATCATAGTTAATGAGTCTTCACCCTCAACAGAGAACATAGCTCTCACTATGAATTCCAGGTGTCTTTGATCCATATGCACATATAAACATTTTCTGCGAATGGTCCTTTGCTACAGGTCTTCTTTAATGCTGGACCAAGTAGATATTAATAAAAGGGTATGAGTAACCAAGTAACTCAAAAGTGCAGAAGCAGGCATATGTCCAGAATAAACATAACTGAAAGTGGAGTAAAGGGAGAGTAGTCTTTTATTAAATCTAATTTTGCTTTGCCATTTAATCTGGGGGGGAAAAAAATCAACATTTAGTTGAAAACACCTACCCAATGCCTCGCTACGCTTCCTGCTATAGACAGTAACTACCCAGGACATCAATATAGAAACATATGATACGGCATGACAAAACCGTTTTCTTAAAAAAAAAAAAAAAAGAAAAGTAATAATTCTGAGACAGATTCAGTGAAAATAAGGAACAAAAGTTAATATATGGAGATAAAAATTACACAAGGTCCGCATGCCCCCAGTTTCATATCCAAAGATTCCTTTTAATGTAATTTTTTTATAACCCTATTTATATTTTTCTTATGTTTACAGTTAATGTTTCATCTTTGATGTTACAAATTCATAAGAAAAACATCATCTTTCTGGCATTGAACAAGCATTATAAAATCCTAGTAAGACCCAAATTTCTACCTGTAAATAGGGGGAATCAATGTGTGAATCCTGCGAAACACTTCCAACTAATTTAATCTATGGCCCAAAGTATAGGCAATGGTATTGATTCTGTTATAGTAGATAATATAATAAGAATTGCAATATAGTAAAACATCAGTATTTCTTCTGTTTCTTGTAAATTTTAATGCCCCAAGTACTTAGTTGCAAAGTCTAATTTAACCACAACACTACCACCAAAAGTGAGATTTCCTGAAAGTGAATAAAAAAACAAATCAATGTATCTCTTTAATTTCTTCATTATTGTTAACAGGTAAGAGTTCGCTCTACTGTTTCCAGCAAGATGACCTTCTGAACAGCCTACAATTGTAGGCAGCTATCTATCTGTCCAGGTTTACATTTCACTAAAGAATGATCAGCAGTTAAAATTTCTTTAGAATTATTCACTTCCTAAAGCAACATCACAGATCCACTCACTTCAGCTCAGCTTTGACAGACACCCAGACTAACAAATGTTTCCAGTTAGATTTATATCGACCACGTAGTCTGGACCACAAAACTTAACTCTGTTTTCCTAGCTTTTTGTCTGAAAATCTTCCCAAAATCTAAAACTACTCATCCATATCAGTCTGAATAAAATCTGAGAGATACTGTAGACCTCTAGCTAGAGAAAAATGAATTGATTGAAAGTGTTTTAACATGATCCACAAACAACTCAAAATCTCAGTTAATTTTAGAAAAGTTTGTAGACAGATTTAACTAAAATCCACATAGGTAAATATGCCCAAAGCACTTGCTAATTTTTGTTTCTTTCAAGTGGGATGGGCATATCTAGTACTTCAGCACGTCTCAGCACGTCTGAAACAGCACTCCTCTTCCTAAAACTCAAATTTTTGAAACACCATCTGAAATCTGATAAAGGATAACTTTGAAAGAGTGGGAAGAAAACAGCTTATGCTTTAGAATCAGTGAGAAAGTACGCTTTGCAGCATGAGCACCTTTTTAACCTCAATATCTGAGTGGCATTTATCATATAGTGCACATATTTCTAGCATTTATCATATATAATCTGTGTTTCCTTAAAATACCAGCTGCATGGAGAGATGTTGAGTGAAAACCTTGCCTGTTTTCATGCCCTCATCCTACTTTCTGCATCAAACGAAGTGGAGACAAGGGTGAGGGAAGTGAAATTACTTCCTTGGCATATGTCTCAGGAAGATACTCTGCTTAACATCTCCTGGGACTTCAGGCATGCCAGGATCTTTGGTCGGTATGAAGCATCTGGCATAGGAACTGCAATGGATTTTCATAGATTTTCATAGACTCATAGACTGTTAGGTGTTAGAAGGTACCTCTAGAGATAATTGAGTCCAGCCCCCCTGCCAAAGAAGGAGAGGAGGGGTTTAATCCTTTTACTCCTGTCTCTGATGAAGAAGCAATGCTTAAATCTGTCTCAGATGCAAAGAAGACCCAGGTTCTTAAGCCATGGAGAGGCTCAGGTAAGAACAAAACTAGGAATTTTAGACTCTGACTAGCACTTGGCGAAGTGCTTAAGAGGTAGTCAACAATTCTGAAGCACAGACCCAGCTGTTTACAGCTTATGACAATGACAGTAACTTCCTGCTGTATAATACCACACTGGGGAATGATTACAGTGCAAAATGCCTTTATTCACTAGGTAGTTTATGAGAAATTAGGAAATTAAGGCCTTCACAGTTTTTACTTTTTCCAGTCCCACCTGGATAGCTAACACACAAACACGGTATAGTTCAGAATCACAGAATTACAGAAACACAGAATGTTATGGGTTGCAAGGGACCTAGAAGATCATCTAGTCCAACCCCCACACCAGAGCAGGATCACCTAAACCAAGTCACCCAGGAACAGATCCAGGAGGGTCTTAAGTGTCTCTAGAGATGGAGACTACACAACCTCCTTGGGCAGCCCGTTCCAGAGCTCTGTCACCCACACTGTGAAAAAGTTTTTCCTTGTATTTATCCTAAAACTCTTGTGCTCCAACTTGCACCCATGGTGCTACACTACACTCACCCTTAACATATTGATAGACATTGATGAGGTACCTCCTCAGTCTCTTCTTCTCCAGAGCACTAGTCTCTCAGCCTCTCCTCATAAGGGAGATGCTCCACTCCCTTCATCATCTTGGTAGCCCTGCACTGGACTCTCTCCAG